>JRZD01000190.1:0-11395 GCA_000826945.1 Eimeria nieschulzi
AAAGCGAGGGGGGTCCAATGGACGCGTTTCTTGAGGGTCTCCCGTTGGGGGTACGGATCTTCACCGCAAGTTCTGCGTTGTTATTGATGATAGGCAGTATTGCAACTGTTGCTGCTGCCACTGGCTACACCAACTGCATTGTTTCCATATATATTATTGGCTTCGCGACCCTCTCCTTGCTCTGCGAGTTCTCACCTTACGGGTTGAACGTTCTTATGGGCGTTTGCCCCCTCCTTGGCGAGTATTTCTTCAGGGGCGTTCTGTATATCCTGTGAGTTCACACCCTTAGGCTTAGCACGTTTGTACTGTCAGGGTATCAGCGTATTGTAGATATCCGAGAGGTGCACCCCGTTTGCAAAAAGTCCCATATGGGCCGAGTGGGAATATTATTATATAACTTACATGTACGAGTTCCTCATTGGGAGTGCAGATACGTAAGACATTATTTTGTAGCTGTTGCGTGTGATGGGGCGTGCAGGGTAGGGTTGCTGCCTCTAGGCATTGACACCTTGGGCCTGTGGAGCGGTATCTCCATGATTATCTCTGGCCTCCTAAACATTATAATTCATGCATTGCTACCCGTGCACCCCTACACCTTCTACGGCCGTCGCGCCTCCGACGCAGGCGAAGACGAGGAAAGCAGATTCCATGAGTGAGATGCATATAATACAACACTTTTTTCTTTTGAGGTTCTACTGTGGGGATTTGTTCGATGCACACAAAAACACTTGCAAGTTGTTTTCGTTTTGTAGTGGGTGATAAAAGAGATGAAAGGACGCAGCTTTTTCAGATGGCGCGTCCCTTTGGGATGGAATACGGATTGAACTTTCATTGCGTGAAAATACAGTTTCATTCGCCAGCCCTGTTACGGCAGCTCAGGGCACTTGTATTATTGTTTGTACCTGAAGCTCTGGCCGTTTTGCGGTGCTCCGTTTTGTCGTTTCCACACAGCGATCCGGAGGCCGAGGAAATTGGCGCCCTAGGATGATCGAGGAAGGCGCATCCTAATGGAGTTTCGACAAACAATCTGAGCTCACGAAGTCCATGGAGGCAGAAAACTCCGCCAAGATTCGCCCTTGTATTATTTCCCAGCGACGCTGGGAATGCCGTTTGTTCTTAGCTGCGCAATGAACCCTCGCTCGATGTACTTGTATTGCACCGTGGCGATTGTGCTGCTTCTGTAGCGTCCAGCAAAGGTCAGCTGCTGTTGGCGGCATGATGTCTCAGCTGCGGAGGCAAAATGCTTTAGAACTTTGAGCGAGAAAAACACGGACCACACGTTTATGCTTGGGCCATGGCTGCTGACTTGCCAGCTTTATTAGTACCCTTGCCACCTCATTTTCCTGCTACATTATTAGTACTCATAGAACCCCATTTGCCGCAGACGAGCAGGAGAATCTGAGAAGCTTAGTTGCTTGTGGCCGCTAAGGGGATATAGCAGAGCGAATCTATTGGATGTGTACGCATCAGAAAAGCTTCCAGAAGAGGGAGGGGCAGGGGCCCTTATTTGGTAAAGGCGATGCAAAGGGAGCAAAGAACGATATTTTTGGATTTGCTGGAAGTCACACCAATCTGCTCTATCTTCTGCGGTGGTCCTTTGCTTGTCCAAAGCTAATGCCCGTGAATTTTCTGTTTATCAAATGGCTTCCACCCCAGCGGCCACTACAAACCAAGACGATGTCAATTTTCTATGGGATAGCAAAGGAGATGCTGCACGCGTACACGTAAAAGAGCCACAAACGCGGTAAGCCACACCATTCAAGATTCGCGATTTAGAACAAGCTTCGTTCGTGACCAAATTGTTCGTAGCGTTCACCGGCTCTCTTTGAGATATTATCAGCCCCGTTATGCAGATACACCATGAACTCAAGCCCTTTCTGTACTGGAGGCGGGTGGCCCACAAGGCGACGTGTCTTCAGCTCGACGGTTTGCAGCAGCAACAGAAACCCATGTGCAAAACGGTTGCATTTTTTCCATTGCGTCTAGCGCTGACTTTGGCGCTCATGTGGGAGGTGGGCCGCAGGAGTTTTCCCACATCTGCGGGCTTGTGGGAGCCCTTGTTGACTGCGAAAAAGCAGTCGTGCAGCTCAAGAAGCCCCTTGCCAAAGGCATAGCGGTCAGTCCCTGGTGGGGAAGCAGGGCTGATGAGGGAGTAAACTCCGCGAATGTTTTGGGAAAACATCAAACATGAATTGCTGAAGCCCACCAGAAAGCTTTGTAGTGTACACGGTAGATTCATCCTCTTTGGCATACACAAAACCCACATGCATTCCGATAGTCGTTATTAGCTAGCGCGTTCAATGCAAAACCACGAGTTGCAACGCAGCCGCCTTCCTATGAACTCAGCGCCTTCCTACGCACGTATTTCCAGTCACCATCATTAACAGTTACATTTGAGCTTGCGGGTCGAACGGCTGCGCGTCCAGCCGTCTGCGCATAAATCGGGACAGAATGCAGGGCGTCTGCGGCAATGGGGCTTGATGGGAGCTGTAACTCGTATGGTGTTCAAGCAGAGGCGACGGGGTGAACTGGGTTCGACGTTATCCCTCTTACAAGAAAGCAGCGAATCTTCCCACCTTAATTGACACTCAAAACAATGACATAAAGTTATTTATTAAATGCCCAACATTCATATACCGTGAGATTTAAATTTCTGACTTGGGCTTCATGGTTAACCGTAGTTAAGCTGATGAAGCCCATTACCAACTTGGACATTAAGGCTTAGACCCAGAGAGCGGCATATATAATATTAATGCCTTAAAGTATTAGTGTTAGTGAGGCCTTGGGAGGTTTGCGTGAGCTTGTCGTAAATCTTGGGCTTGTAGAAAACGTGGAACACCATTGTAGTATACTACATCCTGTCTCCCTGCGATTTTGCCTGTTTGTGTCCGTCTCCTGTCTCTCTTTGCATTTATGTCTGTCTCTTATTTTTTGACTTCTGCGCCTTGGCCATGGCGGGGCATAAGCCAAGTGCTCGACAGAGTTAACGCTCATGCGTCGTCAGTATGTTTTCAAAGGTGCAGCTGGCGGTTTCGTGTCGCTCCCATCTCCGGCATGGTGTCGCGCGAAAAAGGCAATTCTGCCTCAGCCGCTGCTTCTCTGTTCGGCTTAAACAGCAAAAGTGTGGAAGCGCCGTTTTTTTCTCAGTAGCAGGAGCAGCAAGAAACATTTAGGGAGGACTTTCCAAGGAGGCAGCTGACCGCCAACGGCAAAGAAAAGGAAAGATTAGGAGCAGTCTTCTTCTTGCAGCTTCTTCTTCGCTTCATCCTTTCCACCCCCGCCATCCGAAAGGTGGAATGGATTTATCTGCCATCACAAATCGAAGCTCTGCCAGTGATGTGTGTGGGCACTGCGTGTCCTTTTGTTGCACAACACAGCCAAATGTGATTGTTACGAGGCACGACCTCGCCCCTGTAGCGCTGGCATCAACCAGCCAGAAAAACTCCGTTGTTGGGTGAGGGGGCTACTGTGGTGCCTTCGCTTACCTTCTCTGCTGCTGGTGCCGTGCCTCGTGAACTGAACACCCATTTTGCTCTTTCTAGTCGGACCTCCAGAAGTGTAACAAGGACACATTTGTTTTCTATTTTGTTACATTTTTAACTGTCGTTGTTTTGCTCCTCGCTTTCTAGCGCAACCTTTACAGGACGAACCACTTCGGGTGTATGTCCACCATTACAGAGAGGTAGAAGGGGATTATTCTTGTCTTTTCGCTGCTGTAAAATGTCTGTGAAAACTAATATCGCTCCCTCAGTCCTTGCAAGTGATTTCTTTACGGATGAATCTGAGAGGATGATCGCGGAAGGCTGCCACTGGCTGCACCTCGACGTCGTGGTGAGATATTCCTTATTGCAGTGTACGGAGAAGACCATGCATCCGACTAGGTTACTTTATTGGTGCGAGAGAACAATGTAGACAAAGCGAAAAAATCTATTCTGGTGCTTGCATTTGCGTACAAGACAGGTGTGTGTTGTGCTTGGGGTTTGGGTTTAGAATAGTCGGCGCACACGCTGTGCCCATCCATCTGTGGATATCAACAAATGCGTTCCGTTGCAGTTGGCTGTGCGCATAGTCCAGAGAGAGAGGCGCAGGTGGAGAGAGGGCGCAGCGCGCCAAGAGCGCTGCGGGGGTAAGGTCTTGTTAATATTTTAACAAGGCGGGTGTTTGGCGATTATCTCCCTTTATTGCCGCAGGCATTTCGTGCCGAACACTTTTTTGGGCCTCCAGTGATATCGGTTTTGCGGCGGCGCATCGCTTGTGCGTTGTTAGACGTGCATTTGATGTTGTCTGCTTTGTCTGCGTGGCTCTCTTAAACTGGAGGAACTTGGCACAGCTAAACGTTTCTTTGCCCATGCAAGCCACCATGCAGAAGCTGGTTTATGTGTGCAAAGCAGCCGCTGTCGGTGGCGCAGAGCCAGCTTAAACAGAGCTTTCACGGCGTCTGCCTTCTTAGGGATTGGTTTTCTTGATCAGCAGTCATTGTTTTCCTTAGCGACTCCATTTTAAAGCACTTCTCCAGCTTTCCGTACACCGATGGCTTCCTTGCCAGAGTTTTAGAGACAGCTGGCAACCTCCTACTGTGCACTCTGCTTTGAAACACACCAATAAGAGGTACCGTTCATGACTAGAGCACATAAGCAAACGGAATGAATACTTGCTAAATAGTATTGGGTATCACTGCAATTTAGAATACTTCAGATGTAAGTTCGAATTTATTTTCATGTCGTACTAGCTCACGTTGGGTTCAGAAATTTTGGTAGTCCGTGCTGTGGTTAGTTCCGACCTTTGGCCTTGTTGGAAGCTTGAGGCCGTTTGTTTGGAGAGGTGCGATTCCACCCGTTTGTTCAAAGCTTAGAGACTAGGTCCTCCCTTTTCCCCTCTAGCGCTCTCACAAAGCCTGCATGCCCTTCCAGTTCTCTTAGTTGTAAATGAGACTAGACCGGTTTTACATGTGGGAATTTATTACAAAATATTTTATTGTTTGTTGCTAATGTCGCGAAATTTGCCTCTTGCTAGTTGCAAGAAGCCGTACTGCCAAGGCGTCAAACTACTTCTTCTCCTTCATCATTGAAGGTATCAGTTGTGACGTCCCTTCGTTGATCATCACGGTTTTTGTTGCATTGCTTGTCGTTGGCTCTTGAGTTTTGAGGCTGTGTAAGCTCTTTTAATGGAAGGCTAGTCGATTCCGGCAGTTGTGGATGACTTCCCCATCGCTTGGAACCTCTTGGCTGTTTCTTACTGCCGAAGCATTTTGGTTTATCGGCGTTTGGGGAGAACTTCAGCGTCCTTGTCGTGTTGTAGCACACCCCGTTTCCCTGCCGTTCAACTGCGTCAGCAGCTAGCTAGCTAGCTAGCCATGCACTCGTTAAGAAGGCAGCGTGCTTTCTCTGCTCAATGCATCGGGACAGGTCCAACCCTAGCCCATCGGTAGTGCTATAGTGCTAGGCTTGCAGCGGCGGGGTGTCAATACACCTCCCCTGCGATGTGAGCTGCTGTAGCACTTTCTGTCTCCTGCACGGCTTCAATAGAGAGAGATATGTAAATGCTACGTGTAAAACTCTGGCGACGTAAGATCAAAGAGTTAGTAGCTAGGTAGCCAGCTGCAGCTGCAGCCGAACGGTAGGGTAAAGGGACGTGCTATGGGCATTTTATGGGCTAGGAAATCAGTTAGTGTTTGATAGATGCAACTTAAACAAAAATAACCTTACTGTGAGCATAACGCCAGTCAAAACAAAAAATGTTAAAAAAAATATTATAAACGTCTCCATATAGTTTAGCTAAATTGCAAGCTCGAGACTTCTCTACTGTTTTCCACACATGTTTATGACATGCATGCAGCTTCCTAATTTGCACCTATCATAAATATAACTAATCTTTAAACCATCTAAGTTTCAATAAAAACATCTTTACATATTTAAGGCAGTCTGTAAGAATATTTTGATAACAGAAGACCTAATGCCTAAGTCACCGGTTCCCCACTAAGAAAAATTGCATGCAGCAAGTGGGGCTTGGCGTAGACTCCATGCTGCATGTGGGCAGGGCTCTTGAGGAATACGCCTATTGTCCTTGGAGGTTTTCGCCAAATAAGATTTACTTTGCACGAGGAAGACGCTCGATTCATTTATTTCGAGTTGACCGTGAAAAGTATAGAAACGGAAAATGTCCGACGTCGAGAGCACAGGAGCTCCTGAGGAGGTTCAAGTTGAAGTGGAGGAAGAAGACGTTAAGGATCTGAAAACCGCCATCAAGAGGGTGCGTTTTTGATATTTCGTGGATTATTTCACCTTTTTTAAATATAATTAATAATTATTTTCATCGAAATGGTTTTTTATCGATCGTTTCATAGCGCCTTACCAGTTGCACCACACGCGACTGGCTGCTTTACATGCGGGGCTTCGGTTTCTCCCGACAGTCCAGTCCAGCCATGGCTGTGAGCGCGTTCCAGATGAATAGCTGTAGTTTTAAACTAGTGGCAAGATTGCAGGTGGGGGCCTTTGCTGTTCGCAAGGCAGACGAATACTGGCTACACTCCAAACTGGTTCTATCACTATACAGCTCAGAATTATCATTGATAGCGCTCGTCTCTCCTCTATGCTTTGTGCCCCAGCCCGAGCTATGTATCTATCCATCTATCTATCTCTCCATATATAGTATGCTCCATAGTGTATATACGGGTTGGCGTTTTTTTGCGCTGTTTACGGGTGGGTTTCAGATTTCTGCTTTTCCTTTCATTGCATTTTTTTTAGGTTTTAAAAAACGCTCTGATTCACGACGGTCTGGCCCGCGGCCTGCATGAGGTGGCGAAGGCGTTGGACGCGAAACGTGCCCAAGCTTGTTTCCTTGCTGAGAGCTGCTCCGAGCCCGCATACAAAAAGCTTGTTGAGGGACTTTGCAAGGAGCATGGCACTCCCCTGATTGAAGTGGCAGACAGCAAGGAGCTGGGCCAGTGGGCTGGCCTGTGCCGTATTGACAACGATGGTGCAGCCCGCAAGATCGTGGGTGCGTCTTGCGTTGCTGTTACCGATTTCGGTGAGCAGAGCGAGGCCCTGAACTTCCTCCAGACCCACATCAAATCTCTCTCCCAGTAAGCAGCAGTTTTTTCGCTTGTTTTGCGCGAGGTCGCCGGCAAGCGCGAGCTGTGATGCTGGTGGGGGAAACAAAAATTTTGGGGCTTCCTCAAGTTCTGTTTTCGAGTCGGTGTTATAAATAAAACTTAAGTGACATAATTGAAATACAACATACAGCCTGAATAGAGCTTGTTTGCATGAGACTCACGGACTGGATATGCCGCTCAAGACCGGCGTTTTGGTGTACGCAAAGGCTTTAGGCTGTAGGGATTGCCTCGACACTTCGTATGGAGTGCTGTCCACCGGAAGGCGAATAACATAAAATATTTTGTAGAGGAAGTGCTTCCTGCGGAGCCCCATGGTGAGCCCGCTTGAGCAATTTAAAGTCGCTTGTATTTTCGTTCATCTCGTGGGCTGTATGAACAGCTCGTACTTTTGGCGCAAAGTTGGGCGCATAGTGAAATTCCACCAATTAATAAGCTGCTGCAAACGGAGCTTTCTGCTGCGCCAGTATTCCATGCTGCTGTAGCTCTACTGTAGTGTCTGTTCAAGTGCAAGGAATGCGACAAAATAGCTCCTGCTCTTGTCCTTTGTAGTTCTATAATGTGCAATTCATTCATTTCTTGACGAGGTTTCCTGGTAGGACAGTTACTTCTTAGGGATGTCTTTTCAGTGTAGGCTCATGATGGGAGTAGTGTTAAGGACTCTCGTCTGCAAGAGAGAGTGTAAGGCGGACTGCACGATGAGCCGAACGGCGAGGCCTTGATGCTGAATGAGCACTTTTTAGATTAACCGCAGGAAGCACAGTAGATCGCATGTCAAGCCCTGAACCCACGGTGCAGCGCCTATTTCCCCAGCCTTCGGGGGTAAGATATTTTCCTTTTTGTAGGCTGCAGGGCAGGCCATAATCGCGCCGCATGCAACTTCGCTGTTTCTATTTTCGCTGCTGGTACTTGTTTTCTTTCTACAGTTTGTTGATAACCGCACTGGAAGTGGAGTTCTACGGTCCGTCCAAACAGCCCCAACTCGTGCTGCTCAAAACATCACACGGTCCTTCCCTTCACCAACCTCTGTACATTCTTCTGAGGCCGGCAGGTAGGACCCATGCAGCGTTTCGCGTCAAACTTCTAAGTTTGTATGGCTCTAAAGACATCAAAGACGAAGACTACCTTATTCGTACTCTAAATATGTAGCCCTAATAATAACTACATTGATTTCAGCCCTAACAAGTGCTGATGAGCGGCTAGTGATGATTGCCCATCGTTTTGTACGTACACCTGGGCGTGAAATGTAATATTGCTTGTTATGGGTGGATCTTTGTGATTATTGAATTTTACGGAATGGATGGCAATGAATAGTAATAAATAAATTGACAGTATTTAAAGGAGCTGAGCTTGCCGCTCCAACTTGGTTAGGAGCTGTATCCAGCTAAGGTGTTTGTGTGCCGTTGGGGGTGCGACTCTATAGAATCAAGAAACCGGGCATTCCCTCTGTAAAAACACTAGAAAGTCGAGATTCTTTCGCTGGGACCTACGGATTGGAAGAATCCTCAGGATGTCTGATTCTATATTTTCGGCAGAGACAGCACGCCAGCCGATGTTTAAACAGACTCAGAACCTTCTCTTCTCATCCTTGTTCCCAACCCTCACTAAAATCTAACCCTTCCTCTACCGCACCAACTAAGGGCATGAAGCTAACCCCACATTCCTATAAAATCACACAACAGCGGCCAACTAACGCTTACTTTACAGCAGATGGATCTTCGCTCCTCTACCCACGGGCCATCATAGAAGCGACTATAGAACGCAAAGCAGAGGGGGACTAAAGGGAAAGCGGCCTCCTAGACTTTGCAGGCAATATTTATCGACAAGGTTCGGAAGCCAGAGCATCAGAGAAGAAGGGCCGCGCTCTAACTAAACTGAAACTAGGCACTGTTTCAATAGATAACCAACACTCGCAACAGAATAAGGAGAAGGAAGATACCTTTAAAAGAAGAAGGCAGCTGGATGCAGCAGCACAAACTAGCAAAGGAATTCGATTGAACTTGCGCTACGTCGCCCTTTAGGCGGGCGGGTTAAATAAAATAAAACAAAAACTTGACGTGAGCAAAGAGGGAAAGGATGCAACAAGGTAGATAAAAAGAGCAGGGAGTCTCACAACGCCGGTGTACTGACAGCTTTCGCGGTTTGGCAAGACCTCCGTCGTAGGGCGGGTAAGAGACTAGAAAATGCAAATTAGTCCAAAATATTCTGATGAAATAATCAATTATTTTAGTTTTTTTGAAACTTCGTCGTCTTATTGGTATTTAATAAACGGGCTTTCAGCCTGGATCGCCACGGAAGGCTTTTAAAAGAAGAGAGCATGCATTCCAGTTGGATCGCTGCAGGTCCTTTGCTGCCCTCACCCGTCGTGATTATGTTTTTTTTATGGCTTTTATTTGAGTGAAATTAAATAAAGTTTCAAGTAAATTTGCCAAGACACCTGGTGGCGTTTGCATGAAGAGCCTCTAGGCTTCTCTTTGCATCTCCTGCTGTCCGCGCTACGGGCCACCGACAACTTTTCTAACCAGTTCAAAAAAACAGGACGAACTAAAATCATTTTTCTTTTTTTTTTAAAAATATTTTTTAACCAAAGAGAAATCATCAGGTAGTCTTTCCGATTGCGGCAGCGCATCCGAAGGACGTCGGACCTAAGAGGCTATCCTCCTCCCTCATGTACAACATTTGTCTATCGCAGTGAAAATGGCGTGCAGCTGCGTCACCCCGAATTACAAGGGCCCCGCTGTGGGTATCTGGGCGCTG
Source organism: Eimeria nieschulzi (assembly GCA_000826945.1). Taxonomy (NCBI): domain Eukaryota; phylum Apicomplexa; class Conoidasida; order Eucoccidiorida; family Eimeriidae; genus Eimeria; species Eimeria nieschulzi. Next base: position 9,866 of record JRZD01000190.1, read on the forward strand.
GTTCTCGCGCTTCAGTTTGCTGTAGGCACTTTGATGATATTTATGGGTTCCCGTTCGATCTCAGACGTCACATCCGCGATTGAAGACCTTCGCTACAACCAGGAGATATCGCAGGCCATCTTGGATGGAAACGCGTGGAATGTTGTCAATGCGCTTGGCTGGCTGCATCTGGTGATCTCTGTTGTTTGCGGTGCTTTTGTAATCCTTGGGATGTTCGTCTGCAGCATTTTCCTCTGCCCCCTCTGCATCCTCGGTTGGGTTCAGTGCCTTTACTGCATGATCTCCACATTCACAACCGGCACATATCTCCGTGGCTATCTCGACACGCTCCCCGCGTCGTCAGACACAGTTTGGAATTCTAGCACAGGTAACGTCTTCTTTGCGCAGCTCAACAGCGGGGGTCTCCTGGCTGCTTCTGTTCTTTCTTTTACCGCGTCGATTATTTTCTCCAGAGCATCCAGAGTCAGCAGCGGAGAATCCGTCCCGGGAGCGTCTTTGTAGGTTCCACAAGAAACCGCTTGCTGCTGCAGTTGTTCTGATGTTGAACAGAGCAAATGGATAATCTAAAGACCCACTTATACCTATTCCCTGTGCTGCATCAGTCTGTGCTATTTATTCATATTTGTGTTTTTAACTATATTTCTTTTGTTTTCTGTTTTTTTGTGCTTTTAGGATGGTGTACAGCATGGCCCTATTCGCTTCTATGGGTGCACTGCTGGGTGCAGGCGGCGGAGGCTGGCCACCCACGCCTGCTTTGACGGCTTTGTGGGTTCTTTTGACATTTTTGGGCGCCATTTTGATGAACATTCGCGGCTGTTTTTGCAAGAAAGCATGCAATGTGTTGATGATAATTCTATTTGGGGTTGGCACGCTTCTTGGTCTGATCACAACGGTCGTTATGGCACATATTTACGTGACTGTTGTGAAAGATCCTTTGGCCAGGCCGGACTTTACAAATCTCGCTATTGTAATGGAGAGGGGAACCGGGCTGGTCGTTGCGGCAGTGCTTTCTATTGCGGGTTGGGTGATGGCGGCATTTGCGACAGTTTACTCTGCGCGTTCTCTTCTTTGCTGCGGCCCGGGTGTCAGCAGTTCTTAACACTATTAAATATGCTAGCAAGTGGAATCAAGTGCCGTTTTATATTCCCTTCTTTCTTTCGCAGAGTATTATTTTTGGGTGACGGTGCTCGTCGGTGCATGCAAATAACCTCTTGAATGAGGGGAACACTCCAGGTGTCTGCTGGTGCACAAGCGGGAATTTTCTTGTCAAACCTCTTTGGTGCTTTTAATGCCATGCCAGGGAACAAACTCCTTTATCGAGACAGGAGGCAATCGGGCTTTACACAGACCTTTGTGGACAGATTTCGCGGACCAGTGCCGAGTGCAGCCTTCCCCTTTTACTCAGATTTGTTTCACGAGTTAACCTACTAAACTATTTACTAGGGAGGCCAGCATTATTTGTTATTTTCTCATTCCAGTTCTCTGAAATAGTTTTTAAATTAAACATATTCTTGTCAATAAGGATTCCCT
>JRZD01000194.1:0-11295 GCA_000826945.1 Eimeria nieschulzi
TGCATGCCAACCAAACGTGTAAACCTAGCGGCCATGGGAAAATAGGCTATCTGCCATTGTTGGATGTGGCGCTCCATGCGCACCTCGCTACCCTCCAACCTCCACCACACCCGTTGCATGCGCTTGTCTCATGGGGATTTTCAGTTTTTTACGAACTCAGCACAAACAGTTCTCTCCTGAGGCGGAAGCCCGAAAGGGAATAGAGCGGTGATCCATGCTCTCTGCTTTCTCTCCCTCGCAAGCGCGTTGCTGCAGGGGAAGGAATCTCGTGGAGTCACGAGCCTTTTCAGAGCTTCCCATCTTGAGCGCCAGTAGAGGGCAGGAAGAGATTGAATGTCTAGCGGCTGCAATGTACGGACAGTGTGTATAGGCAGGCAAGAGCAAACCCCATGTGACGGAGGAGCCTGAGAGAGCCTCTGGTATTGAGGGATCAGTAACAAATCCCGCGCTAGCGATTTCAACTTTCTCGCCATGGGAAATCCATAGGCCCTGAGCAGACCTCCGACAGTTCGGGAGCGAATAATTAAGGAGATATGTTGGCACCTCTCTATGCAGAAGGAATGCCACCGGCTGCTAGGGAGTGCTACCGCGTACTTCACGCTTGGACTGAGACAGGACGAGGCAGCTCTTGATACGCATCCTGCAACAAAGGAAGCGGAAAGCAGTGCGGCGTCTACACGAAAAGTATGTGCAGGAGGGAGGGAGGTTTGCCAGACGCATTTTCTAGAGAACCTTTCTATTTTCAAAATGCTCCCATGGTCTCATGACTTGCATCTGCATTCTGCCGGGGTTCCTTCCCACTTGCAGTCTTAGGATTAACTGTAGCACGGCGACTGTTACTGCAATTATCCTGTCGGCTATTACTATTAGTAACCCTTAATCCTGCAGCGTCGCCCTGCGCAAACAATCACAGGCCAGAAAAGCAGCGAGCACTCACCTTTCAGGGAGCCCAAATCGACGAGACACTTTTCTCCTCCTTAGCCTGCCCCAAGGATAAAGCATGCTTTTCCGCCCTTGAGGGGAGCGTCCTTGTAGACTCAAGATTTTCAAATCTGTTTGGCCAGCAGTTGTAAACGAGACATATTTGGACTTGAAAGCCAAATACACAACGACGCCTACGTCAGTCAGTCCCACAGCGGACAGAGGTGCACTTTCATATCCCATTCCTCTTTGCCGAAAACTCCTAGTTATGTTCCCATCTGCACTGCACCGTCATCAGGCAGTTGAGTTGAGGCGAGCAGATGCGGTGGTGGAGAGTGGCGAGGCAGTTGTGGCTGTTTGCGTGGGGGGAAGAAGCGGGACTTTCGATCATGATTGAGCTCGTAACTTCCAAAGCATGGGGAACTGACTTCATTTCTCTTTGAGGTGGAGAGGGAGGACCCCGAGGGAGAAGATGGCTGCTAAACCGACGGCCCAAGGAAAAGCACCAACTTGCGCGTCATTCCGTGCCTACTGAGCCGATGAGGTTTCTCTTCGTCTTCCAGGGTGCTTGCTCCTCAACATTTAGATGAGATAGAGATAAAACCTCCGGTTGAGTTGCGAGAGTTGGAGACGGAGAGACGGCAATTGCTGCCTTGCCTGCACAAAAGTGATTATTTAGTATGAGTAGAACTAGGCCCAGAGGCTAGAGGAACTAGAATACAAAAAGAACAGCTGACTCAAAAGAAAACAAGTGGAAAGGCAAAAAAGTGCTACGGTAGCCAATCCTTTAGAAGATTGATCGCTTCCTTGAAGGCATCGACCTCATAGGAGTTTCCAGGCCAGGCTCCCGAAATGCGAAAAGTTAGAAGCAGCAGGAAGCCCTTGGCGTTTCACTTGCCTCGTGTTACTCGCTGCTCGACAGTTGCAGCAATTCGCTTAAAGTGCAATTTCACTAACAACTAAATAGAGACCTGAGACAGACTCGACGGGCGCAATTCCGGTTGGCTTCCACGTCAAACGGAATGTATTCGGCCTATAAAGAGAACTAAAAATCTCTGCCAAACGAGGAATATCGGTCTAATACGAGGGGGCTGCCTCTTCCTCCGGCGGTACCGCTTCGGGAGCCACAAGAGACCAAGACGTGAGGCCTCAGGTGCTCTCACTCTTGCGAACACAGCTGCCGCAAACAGTGCTAGGAGGGGCCGTTTACTTGCCCTTGCTCTCATTCCTAAGAACTTTTAGAGGAGACCTTATCAAACGACGACCAAACACAAGTGCCGAGACTAAAACGCCTTTGCGCTAGACGCCTCATTGCAGCTGTCCTCTGCACGCCAAACAGAAACTATTTTGTATATGCGAAAAAGAGTGACAGAAAGACAGAAGGAATGAGGCCTGCATGCGGCGGCCTCTCCAGAACGTTTTGTGTAAACACACACAGAAAGATAAATACAAGAAGGAGTGGCCCTGCATGTTGCTCACCAGTCCACGGATGCAAGGAGTGGCCCTGCATGCTGCTCACCAGTCCACGGTCACAGAGGATCTCCCTCGCTGCATCCTCATTCTCTACAGCAACGAAAATGGCTCCCCTCTGAAAGGAAGAAGGCTCCCCTTTGAAAGGAAGAATGCCTTTTTGACTGGCAATAAGTAGCAAGTCTCTGGACTTGTGGCAAATCGTATTGCCTATATGCGCACTAGTAGATACACTGCCGTTAGTTCCCACTAAGGCTGAGGCCCTCGGGAGAAGCCCTTACGAATACATGCCTCCACTGGCGAAGCATTCGATAGACAGCCCTGATCTCTGCTTCCCTTTGCTGTTGCTGCTGTCGCCCAGCGGCTACCCCAGTAGCAGCCGCCAGCTTTCCGGGGTGTCCAGACACCCCATGACGCTGCAACAAAGCGTCTCTACAAGCGGAAATGCCCTGCTGCATGCGTTGACGCACGGCAATATAGTGAGGCTTTTTCAGCTCCACAGGTTCAGGGCTGGCGAGAGCAGCGGCTGCCTGACGGAGAGCCCGTAGCTCAGGGAGAGAGGTATCATCGTCATCTCCCGCGTCGGCCGCTGCTGAAGCCTCAAAGGAGGCCCGGAGTGTTTCTGCTGTCCCAGCAGCAGCCGGCGTAGAGATTTTTGCTGCTGTTGCTGCCTCTCCCAGAGCAGACACACCACCGGCTAAAAAAGCATTTCTGCTTGCTGCGCCAGCCTCCTTGCAGCTGTCCCGCGCAGAGCCTTCAGCAGCGCCATGAGGATCTGCTGGCAACTCCGTCTCTGTACCCGTCTCTGTGAGTGCAGAAACCCCTGAAGGCTGCTGCTGAAGCTCTGAAGAAGCAGATTGATCTCCCTTGAAGGTACGCATAAACGAAGCAGCCGAAGCACCAACACTTAGGAAAGCAGCTCCAATCCCTGCAGCAGCTCCCTCAAGGCTGTAAGAAGAGGGCAGAGACACTCCTGTGCCCTCAGTCTTTTCGTCAGCAGTTGCTGCAGCTACTGCATCGGGGGCTGTCTCCTGTGGCATCTCCCGCTGAGAGGCAGGAGGCCCAGCAGGTGGCGTAAGAGCTGGGTGTCCCTGCTCTTGCTGCTGCTGTTGCAGCTGAGGGAGCGTGGAGGATCTGTCTGTTTCATGCTGATGGGACTGATGGGAGGTGTCAGCCTCTACAAAGGGGACAGGGCGCGGAGTGCCGCGGAGAAGTGCGGGCTGGTAGAGTGCTCTGCTCTTATGCGCGTGGGGCCCCTCTGCAGCTGAAAGCAAGGCAGCAACCAGCCGCTTGTCTGCCCTTAAGAACTGGATGCGCTTGAGGCGAGTGTCAAGCACTTGGGGGTGAACCCCTGAAGGTAGCTGCTGCAAGCCAAAGACCTGCAGGGAGGAACATCGCTGTACCAGCTGCTCGATGGTCCGAGAGGTGACGCCTGCTGCCTCTGCCGACGCAACGCTGCTGCTAAATGCCGAGGAGCCCCCAGAGGGAATACCATTATCAACTGGAGAGACAATCGCCCCTAGAAACAGAAAGAGAAGAGGGGAGCCCTTGCCGCCTGCTGCTAGAGGAGGCGCTGCCAGCCGCATTATCGCGTCCACAGTTACACTTCCAGCAACTGCCAACGATTTCAGAGACGGAAAAGTCGCAGGGTCACCTAATTCAGATACGATGGGCAGGAGTGCATATGGGGCTGACAAGGGAGACACTTCTGCTGCTCTCTCCTCTTTGTCGTCGCTTGGGATGCTTTCAATGCTGCTGCGGCTGCTGCTGCTCATGGAGCCTTCTTCTGCAGTTTCCTCTCCGCTTGCTGCGCGCTGCTGCTTCTCTTCGTCTCTTTGCGCATGCAGCAAAACGCTACAAGGCGGGCGCCCAAAGGCAAGGTGCTGCATTCTGAAGGCTGCTATCCCAGCATCAGCAGCAGCGGCAGCAGGATTACCATCATCATCATCAGCAGCAGCAGCAGCACAGGGAGGTAGAGGTACGGGAACGTCAGCGGCGAGGACATCAAGCAAAGGAATGTGCGTTTCTAGAAACGTCGTCAGCAAGGTGCAGCTCACAGCGTGCCGGCTACGGAGTATGTGAAATTTTTCCGTCTCCGCTGCTGCTGCAGGCTGCTGCTGCTCGTCTTTGCTCAGCCAGTGCTGCGCGTCTGGCAGAGAGAGACGCTTGAGGGCCGGACACAAAAGCCGGGCCCCCTCCTGGCAGAACAATCGGGCGGTCCCTCCGTACTGATGCAGCTTAGGCAGCACCAGGAATTGCCTTTGGCCATTTGGTGCAGAGCCGCCTGTCTCCTCTCCCTCCGCGCCCTCCGGACAACCAGCAGTAGCAGCAGAAGCAGCATTGGCGCATTCCTGCTCGCCATCCGCTCCAGCAGGAGACTTTTGAGCAGCAGGCAGAAGCGGCAAAGCTGCAGCTTCCTCTTCATTCCGCGCCTCTCCTGCCAATGTCACCATGGGACATGTGGAAGCCATCAAAGGCCGCGTGGCCACGCCCTTGATGCGGTGTACGTACAGCTGGCGTAGGGTGCCGCTGCAGCACTCCAGTGCAAGCAGCAAAGCATCCAAGTGAACGCTGGTTTGCTGCAGCAGCAGCTGCTGCAGCGATGGACACACCAGCAGAGGCAGAAGCAAGCAGCAACGCTTTAGGTGTAACCGGCTGACGTCAGGGAGCACTAGGGCTTCTGTCTCCTTCAGTGCTGCTGCAGATCCTGCTGCAGAGCCTGTTGCTGCCCTTTCCGCCTTCTTTGCTGCTGCTGTTGCTGCAATTGAGGGGCGAGCGTCATGCCTCGTCCCCTCCATCAGTGCGAACCTCTCTGCTGCTCCTTTTGTGTGGTGGTGCACATTGAGTTCACCAGGGATTGTATTCGAGATGTATAGGGACTTGAGCGTCCTGCTGCTGTGCTCCTGCTCCTGCTGCTGCTGCTGGTGTTTGTTTATGGCTGTAATGGGGACTGCGAGCGCCCCGATAAACGTGAGGAGCGGTTTGAGGTCGTCTGGATGGCACAGGAAGGCAGCAAGCACAGCAGGGCGCGCAGCAACAGCAGCAGCAAAGCAGCGGATTGCACCTCCCTCGATTCCCGCTTCAGGCGCTGTCTTCGTCTGCGAAGAGGCGTATTTTTCCGGAGCATCGTCAGTAAGCAGGTGTCGGTCCCCTACCCTCCCTTTTGATGGCTGCGGAGGCGCCGAAGGGTCGCCTGACCCTTGAGAGTCGACTTCGCCCTTGGCCAGTCTGTAGTGCCACCCCCATTGAGGCGCCTCTGCTGCTTGTGGGCTTCGGGGGCTTCCCTCCTCGGCAGAAATGAAGCAGACGCTCTTCCTGCCAGCTGCTTCCGCAGCGGCGACGTCGCCGTGGGCTCCACCTGCTAATTGCTGATTTTCTAAAGAAGACGAGCGACTGCTGGCGGAGGTGAAACTGCTGCTGCCTTCTTCCAAAAAAGCGGAAAACATCCGAGAGAGCGAAGAGTCGCCAGGAGGCTTGTTTAGGACCAGCGCCTCGATACACCGCAGCTGCAGCATCGGATGCACTTGCTGCTGCTGCCTTTCTTGACCCTCCTGCTCCCCAGGCTGCAGCACCTCCTGCTGATGCTGCTGGAAAGCAGGAGACTCTGCAAGGAGGCGCAGCAGGCGGCGCTGCTGTCTCGCGACGTTGCGACAGCGCCAGTCCGTAAGAAGGAGGTCAGGCGTCTGTGCGAGCAATTCAAGGACTGAAGAGGATAGGCTTACAAAGCGCAGCGTCTCTTGTGCTCTCAGCAGCACCTCTACCACAGCCAGAGCAGCCAGCAGCAAGTCCTCGTCCTCCAGAGGCTCATGAGATATTTCCTCTTCTGTCTTGCTGCTGCTGCTGCCCTGCTGCTGCAGCCCTGCACCGCTGGCTCCACTAGCTGCGGCTGGCTGTCTGCCGCATGCGGAGGCAGCTTGGCCTTCGACGTCTCTTCCGTTTGCGAGGCCTTCGCCGTCACTGTCTCCTTCCCACGGAGGCTCATCCACGCGCGCAGGCAGCAAGGGCATAGCAACTTCTTCTGGCCTCTGCCGCAGGGGCAGCAAAAACCGCCTTACCTTCAGCAGCTGCCGTGCTCTAAGCAGCCGGTTCTTCTGCTTGTGCTGTTGCTCAAAGTCGCAGACAACTCCAGGACCCGACAGATCCCCTGCTGCTGTTGCTGCCGGTGTATCGTCGTGGGCGTCTACCGCTGTGTCCTCGGCAAGGTGCTGCCGCTGTTGCTGCTGCGGCGGCTGCTGCTGCTGGCCTTGCAGCTGCAGGGCCGTGCGAATGCGGAAGATGCGTTGGGCGGCCGTGGAACAGACGGATCCCCAAAAAGCCTCAGGGCGGATGGCGCCCTCTGCTTCAAGGCCTCGCACCCTCCCGCATGCGTGAAGCCTCATGACAGCCACGAATGTGCGGAGAAGCAGACGCACTTCTCCTCTGTCTTTCGCAGCAGCAGCAGCAGCATCACCACCACCACCAAAAGGGCCACTCTCCTCGTCTGAACTGGACAGTACCAGGGTCAAGCCGGAAACGATTCTTTTATCTCTCGCCGATGCAATTCCAAGTGCTGTTTGCGCCTCCGGTGGGGTGTCTGTTTCGGGCAGCTGCTCTGCTGGGTTTGGTGACGTTGTGTATTTTAAAGGCGCTTGCTGCTGCTGTGCCGAGGGTTGTTTCTTTAGAGAAGCTGCACTGACAAGGGAGGAGGCAGAGCGGCCGACAGCCCTCCCCGCCGTCTCCAGCAGCCGCTTGGCCCCGAGAAATGCTCGCTGCCCCCCGCCGGCTGCTGCCGAGCCTGGGCTTTTCCCGCATGCACCTCCCCCAAACAAACTGCTGAGTCTGCTGCTGCTCTTCTTCTGAAAACTCGCTAGCATGGAAGGTCTGCTGCCGCCGCTGCCGCCTTGTGACGCCTGCTGCGGCACGGCCTCGTAGGCATCCAGCGGAACAGATGCAGAGGCATGGAAATCTACCGAGGAGGCCGGGGCTCGCGTACTACCATCTATAGCAGACAATGAAATGCGGACCGGATGGGGCTGTAACTTCTCTTGCTGCTTCTGCTTCTGCTGCTGCTGCTGCAGCTCTTCTTCCAAAAGGACTAAGCGCTGTTCCTGCCTTTGCACTCCCAGCTGCTGCTGCTTGCGGAGAAAGCGAAGGGCGCAGCGCCGCTGGTGTCTCTCAGGGCTGCTCATCACACAAAGAGGAAGCTCCAGCTGGAGCCACAAGTCATCGTTGCTGCTGCTGCTGCTGGAGTGCTGTTGTCTTTGCTGCAGCTGCATTAGAGACAGAAGAACCGTTCGCAGCTGCGCTCTTGTTGCTGCGCTGGTCTCTGCAGCCTGTAGGGATGCAGCCTCGTCCTCCTGCTGCAGCTGCTGCTGCCCCTTCTTGCGTTGCTGCTGCTTCAACGCCTCATCATCTGCAGCAGCAAGGGATTTCAAGAGAGCTGCCACAGGAAGTGTCCCTGCGGCCGTCTCAGCTGCAGCTGTCTCCCCGGCAGCAGCTGCTGCTGCTGCTGGCGTGTGGGAGGCTGTCCCCGCGAGGGGGCTAAGCTCAAGAAGGCCTTGTTGCTGCAGCGCCACCAAATCGGCAAGAGCCTCGACACCCCATGAGGTGGCAAACGGAGACACCCCCCGCCTTGAGATCGAACGCATCTCCTGCTGCTGTTGGTATTTCTGCAAAGCCTTCTGCGGACCCCTCTGCTGCTGCTGCTGCTGCTGAGCCTCCTGCTGCTGCTTTGCCGTCTGCTGGAGAGGTGCTTCTGGCTCTCTCCCTGGCCGCACTGCAATTTCCTCGCCAGTCTGCTGCTCTTGCTGCTGCTCTTGCTGGCTTTTCTGCTGCTCTTGCTGCTCTTGCTGCCGTTCTTGCTGCTGATCCTGTTGTTCTGTCTGGCCCTGCTGCTGGGCCTCAGCCTGCTGCTGCTCTGGCTGCTTCTGGGCCTCTTCAGCGTGCTGCTGCAGCTCGTCGGGCGGTTGCTGCAGTTCCTGTGGCTGATGATGCATTGTGTCCTCCTCCTGCTGCCCCTGAGGAGAATGCAGATTGTCTTGCTGCTGAGCCTCTTGCTGCTCCCCCGGCTGCACTTCCGCTTCTTGACCCCCAGGTTCCTCGTCTTTTGCAGATTGCTGCTGCTGCTGCTCAGCAAACTGCTGCTGCTGCTGTTCTGCAGGCTGCTCCTGCTGTTCTGCAGGCTGCTCCTGCTGTTCTACAGGCTGCTCCTGCTGCTGCTGCTCTGCCGGCTGCTCCTGCTGCTGCTGCTCTGCCGGCTGCTCCTGCTGCTCTGCAGGCTGTTGGTGCTGTTCCTGCTTTGCTGGCTCCTGCTGTTGCTCTGAAGGCTGCTGCTGCTGCTCTGCTGTCTGGTGCTGTTGCTGTTCTGCTGGCTGCTGCTGCTGCTCTGCAGGCTGCTGCTGCTGCTCTGCAGGCTGCTGCTCCGCTGGCTGCTGCTGCTGTTCTGCTGGCTGTTGCTGCTGCTGCTGCTGCTGCTCTGCTGGCTGTTTCTCTAGTTCTGCAGGCTGTTGTTGCTGCTCTGCAGGCTGCTGTTCTCCAGGCTGCTGCTCTCCAGGCTGCCTCTCTGCGTGTTCCTTCTCTGCAGCCTGCTGCTGCTGCTGCTGGTCTGCTAGCTGCTGCTGCTGCTGCTGCTGCTGCTGCTGCTCTGAAGGCTGCTCCTGCTGCTGCTGCTCCGCAGGCTGCTGCTGCTGCTGTTCTGCAGGCTGCTGCTGCTGCTCTGCAGGCTGCTGCTCCGCTGGATGCTGCTGCTGTTCTGCTGGCTGTTGCTGCTGCTGCTCTTCTGGCTGTTTCTTTAGTTCTGCAGGCTGTTGTTGCTGCTCTGCAGGCTGCTGTTCTCCAGGCTGCTGCTCTCCAGGCTGCCTCTCTGCGTGTTCCTTCTCTGCAGCCTGCTGCTGCTGCTGCTGGTCTGCTAGCTGCTGCTGCTGCTGCTGCTGCTTCTCTGCTGGCTGCTCCTGCTGCTGCTGCTCCGCAGGCTGATGCTGCTGCTGCTGTTCTGCAGGCTGTTGCTGCTGCTGTTCTGCAGGCTGCTGCTGCTGCTGCTCTGCAGGCTGCAGCTGTTGCTGTTGCTCTGCAGGCTGCTGCTGCTGCTGTTCTGCAGGCTGCTGTTGCTGCTCTGCTGGCTGCTGCTGCTTCTCTGCAGGCTGCTGCTGCTGCTGCTCTGCAGGCTGCTTCTCGGCCTCTGGTTTCTGCTGTGGGTCCGAACTGTCGTGCCCCTCTCGCTGCTCCTGCGGCTGCTGTTGCTCCTCCTGCTGAGGGTCCTGGGCCTGGGCCTGAGGCGTCTGCATTTGAGGCTCCTTAGGCAAGGCTTCAGCCGGCGACGTGCCGGGCACGGCGTTGCTCCTGTTTGCCATCTTTAGACCCTAAATTTTATACTCTAAGGGGGCTGGGGTTATGCAGGCCGGTGCCGCTGGACAGTCAAGAGATAGAGAAATTCGAAATCCTCCTCGGGAAGTCCCCACTGCTGCTGCTGGCCTGCTGCCTGTACTGCTGCTTCAACAGCAGAGCCAGTGAGTTGCTTCCTGTTGCTGCTGCTGCACAGCCTGCCTTCGAGCCGCTGATAGTTTCACTGCTCAAACAAAACACTAGGGGCTGTAGAGTAAAGCCAGACACGCCCTGAGATATCCTCTGGCCTGGCTTGCTTGAAGGAGTGCCTCGAGCAAGTAGAAGCTCGACAGTTGTGCCTCCGCTGTGTCGGCACCCAAATGGTTTGCCTGGAACTGCCTCGTTGGCTTTCGAATAAAAACCCAAACTCCAACTGACATAAAAATACTCTATTTAGTCGCTAAAGAAAAGACGTCCAGCCTCACCCTCTCTGGTCTAACCAGCAACCCTCAGCTGCTAGCCAAGACAACAGAGGCGTTCGGCATCACTTCGAGTAGGCCCGAAAAACTAATGTATTTGCTTTCTTTATTTCCAATTTATTTGTTTTTAAATACAAATATAATAAAAGCATAATACACACACCGGAATTTTCATTTTTATCTCGTGCCGGTTGAGGGAGGATAGAGGCGTCTGGAGTGCTTGCTGGGTTTCAACGGTTAACAACCACAGAACTGATTGAGGGGCTAAAGATATAACACCTAAAACGGCATTTTAAACAAACAAAATTAACAGTTTTATGTGCTCCAATTTCTTTAAGTCTTCCTCCATGACCCCTTGACAGTAAGACGAGCCCATTCAGGTTTTACGTGTAGGGTGCTTGATGGGGAATTGGGGCCATTTCTTCGAGTCTCCTTTTAAGAGATATCAATTGTGTGTAACTTGATTAATTTCAGCGGGTTTTTGTGTCAAGTTGCCATTTCTACTAAGCTGTAATAGACTCCGCCATCTTAGTAGCGTAATGCTACTCTCCACAGCTGCACAACCTGATTTCTTTATAAACTCCAGCTCTGCTTGCAATTTCTTCATTTTTTAATTTATTTTATTTAAAACGTAGGTTTTTATCTTAAAGGCCTTGTGAGGAACGCAGCCTATTATTGTCTTGTAGCCCCAATTTTTGGGCCTCCTTCAACTAGGCTGCGCCCTTCAGAACCTTTAGCTTCTTCGCTGCCTCAATCACTGCCTCTTTACACGTATTAAATACGCTTTACAACTGCTTAGTTTTTTTCTTGGATCTTCTGTGAGCACTCTCCGCTCTCGTCTGGCATTCTGCCCAGAACCATCTCCTGTTAAACTTTTTGTACTTGAGCCTTTACACCACCAATTTCCTGCCTGGCCAGCGCATTTGTTCTTCTATAAGCTAGTTGCCTATTCTCCGATTGCTTTGGTACTTGAGCAGGGTAAAGATGTGCTGCGGAAAACAGACCCTTCTTCCAAGAGAAATCATTTGCAGCTGCCTCTTCATTAGAGCGTCTTATAAGGATAGCCAGCTCCTCTCGCAACCAACTCTAATTATAAAGTAATAAATATATATAAGTTACATAAACC
>JRZD01000197.1:0-11035 GCA_000826945.1 Eimeria nieschulzi
CCAACTAAACTAGTACATAAAAAAAAGACTAAAATAAGTAACTTTAACGTTGAAAAAGAGCGCAAACATACTCGAATTGCAGTGTAGGGAGAAACCGAGATGCTACCAAACAAGCGAGTGCTCCAATGCCCATGGTGAGAGGGCTGAAAACAGCAGCTCTTAGGCTGGTGATAGTTGGCCTTGTCGTTTTTGGAACGGTTGTACTTAGGTTTGCTGATCATGGTAATTTTGTTCTTCGCTCTTGGAATGGCATGTTCTTACCGGCGTTTAGAGCCCAAAAAGGCGGAGTGGAAAAGGTCCTCCCCTTCTAAACCAGACGTCACTCTTCAAGTTGTATTTCTGACTAGTGACGCCAACGGGCTTGTGCACCGTTTAAAGATTTGACGTAACGCTGCAAGGGGCCTGGCTGTGAAGACGGCTCTTTGTTTGCGTGTCTTGGCTGCGTTGTTTGAAGGGATTAAGATTAAGGCATTATGGGCAGTTTTATGGACAAAGATACCAGGAAAAGACTTTCTTTACGCTTCTGATATGGGTTTTCCACTGGCGGTTGCCGGAGCTCTTAGCTACACCTCCAATATATCTGCCCTTGTGCAACACCCACGCACAGACACGGCCTCATTGTCTATGTGGCATGCTGCTGTTCCTCTGCTCCCAATACCTGAAGAGCTACAATGAGAACGCTGCAGTAAAAGCACATTATCCTGAAGCATACGTTGCCGCTGCAGCATAAGCACATTCTTCTGCAACATATGTTGCCGCAGCAATCCAGAAAGTGTAGCGGTTTAATGCATTTCGTATGTGCTGGCCCGCGGCCTCTCGTGCTCCTCACTTTTAAGGAGCCCTCCCAGGCACTTGGATTCAATTAAAACGTTACTCAAAGAGTTCTAATGTACATTTTCGTACATTAAGTTGAATGAATGTTGCAAATTGCTTCTTTCGCAAGCACAAATGCCTCACAAGTGCAGCGTTCCGCTACAAACTACTTGTATTGTAATTGAGGTGCACGCCCTCTAGAGAGACGAATAGTAATATTAAAACGACAAGTTGAAATAAAAACTTTTAATGAGAAAAGAGAGCACAAACGAACGCTCAGCACAATGCAGCGGAAAGATTTAACAACATCATAGAATGAATGCCCACATCTGTAGCTAAAGGGGCTGCCTAGTGTCTCTCCTCGACAGACAGCGCCCGAAATCCTTGAAAAAAAAACCGAAACGTTCAGAATTGGTGTGACTTTTTTTATTGCAATTCAGAGTACCTTTGAGCGCTCTGGTGTATGTCAGAGGTAGTTTTTGAGGTCTTTCCCATTTGGCTCAGCTACGCTGTAGGAGCTCCTTGGTGTCAAGAAGCGCGCGAAAACATCAAAGACATAGAGCTGCTAGTAGCTAAGAGTGCTAAACAAGACAAGAACAACGAATAACTGAAGTGGAAAAACCGTTCAAGCCACTGGGACAAGACCTTCTTGACGCCTCCCTAGAAGTACAAGAGAAGACAAGGCACGAATTAGGCATGAAAGAACTCGATTGGCGTTTAAATGAATACATCTCCATCAAAAAGCGGAAATATTGAAGCTCAGGCGCACATAAAGGGCCATCCCCTGCAGCTATAGCCAAGCTGAAACGCCACTAATAACCCAGTCTGCGCTCACACTGGTATCTTATATACAATCTCACCTCTGATGGAGAAGATGGGCTACTGCTCCCCACTTACACAGGAGTAGCCATTACACTCCAAAATAATTCAGGACATTAATTATCGCTATTATGAGTTATAGCAAACAGGCGAACACTGCAGTGCCAAACACATACAATAAGATGTAACATTATACTTTTTTGAATGCTGATAGATAGTGTATTTCAAAACCATCAATTTTCCTTTTATTGATACAAAGGAACGCATGGATCTTACCCGATTTGATTTGAATTTGCACTTTTTGTCGTCCCAAACTTCTCCAAAGTGCTCAGAAATATATTTGGCCTGGGGCTTGGCGCTCCCCCACAGAGTAAGCTGAGCTAATAGGAGGAAACCTGAGGGTGGTCAGAGCCGACTTCTGCATCTAGAGTACTTTCTTCTTATTTTTGTAATTCTCGTAAACGCACTATTCTCATTCTTGCCAAAATGGTAAGACTTTTAGGCTTCTAGCCTTCGTTGTCTCGCTGTCTCCCTTTGTAGAAGGGGGATTCAGCAGGCTGCTCTGCTCTTGTTTGAATTAGGTTATTTTCGCGGGTTTGCATTATCGCTTCTTATTTCCTTCTTATTATGTTATTTTCATAGCGCTACAGTAACTCATCAGTATTGCCTAGAGCAGGATATGGCTTGGAGGTCTTGGGGGAAGGGTGCCTGATCTTTGTTTTCTCATGTCTTTCCACCATCTTTTAGTTAATACAGCTTAGTACTCCAGCTTAATTCAAGAGATGCTTGTAGTTTTATGGATTTTTTTCTCCACGTTTAGAGACACTCGGTACATATAGAACCACAGACCAAAAAGAACACACCACAACGCTGCCGCTTGTAGTAGTGTTTCTGTTTCATATGTGGTTTGCTGCCACCGCGCTTCCATCTATTGCAACTGCCACATGTATTTTATTTTTTATTTTTGTGGTTTTCTTCCGCTTCAGAAGCTGCTCTGCCCCAAGGATGATCTCCATGGCCAGAAGGTGTTGGCAACCGCTGCATTCGCCGATACCAAGATTGACACCCCCCCCTTTGTTATTGGTTCGTTTATTTTTATATATTCTTTTTACATTTATATGGAGAGCTATGTTTATTATAGAGAGTTAAAGGGTTAGCTGGTGTAGGCAGAGCGAGTTTTTTCGGTTTTTTTGTATTTTTATTTAGGCAAGGATGACAAGAAGGAGTGTTTCAAAAAGAAGTGCCCCATCATGCGCGTGCCCGTCCTAGACACTGGCATGGGCCCCTGCCTTGTGGGTTCTAATGCCATCTGTCGTTTCCTCGCTCGGATGCGGAATGACAAGCTTCTCTACGGCGAAACTCTTCACCAGAGTGGAGAGGTCGACATGTGGATGGATTTCTGTGCTAATGAGCTGGAAGTTCCCGTGCTTTGTGGAGCGTCTGAGAGCTCCCTAGCCAGCAAGGCAAAGGAGGACATCACAAGCGCTCTAAAAAAACTGAACGAACATCTGAAGCTTCGCACCTATATGGTTGGGGAGCGCATTACCATTGCCGACATTTGCCTCTGTGTGGTTATTTTCTACGCGGCAAAGAAATTCGGATGCGATCTTATCAAACCACACGTGGAGGTCTTTCGGTTGATAGAGACCATTAGTAACCAGAAGGGCTATAAGAAGGTCTTCCCTGAGTGCTCTTTCAAGCCTTCTTCTGGCGCCAGCTCTGCCTCTCCAGCAGCAAAACCCAAGGCAAAGAAGAGCGAAACCGACGACGACGAGCCCGCTCCTGCCCCCAAGCCTAAGTGCGATTTGGATCTGCTGCCTCCCTCTCCTTTGGATTTGAACGAGTGGAAGCGCGTTTACTCCAACACGAAGGATCTCAAGGGAAAGGCAATGCCTTGGCTGTGGCAAAATTTCGACGCTGCTGGCTACTGCTTCTACTACATGAAATACGAGAAGCTGGAAGGCGAGTGTACCGCTGCCTTCCTCACTTCCAACCAGCTCGGGGGTTTCCTCCAGCGTATTGACAACAACTTCCGCAAGTATTCTTTTGGTGTTATGGATGTTGTCGGCAAAGACGCCTGCTTCGATATCCAGGGTGTATGGATGTTCCGTGGGCAAGACATTCCACAGATGATGAAGGAACATCCATCATTTGAGTACAATATATGGAAGAAACTTGATCACAACAACCCCGCTGATAAAACGCTCATTGAAGATTACTTCTGCAACGATGATGAGGTGGAAAACACCCCCATTGCCGATTGCAAAGTCTGGAAGTAAACTTCCAGGTTTCGGCGTTTGATTGTCATTTAAGTGCGACCCTTTTATACGGAGGATTCGTCCTTTGCTACTTATTCCCCATTTCCTTTGGGCTCCCTACCGGTGTCGACGTGAAAGGTTTGCACGCCAGAAACCTTCCATCATAGCCCTTGCTGATGGTGGCTGCTGTCTCGTGCTCTAGGCAGATAATCTATAGGAAACAAGCATTTAAGTATACAGTGGGGCTGGCAGCTTTAACACTAAACGTACTGTTTCCCTCCTAGGATGGTTCCGTGTGAAAGTTCGAAAGGGAACGTTAGAAGTTCCATAAAGCGCGGCACTTCCAGCTCATAGGGAAGGCTTGCTATGATGTTGATATTCTGTGGTGTTTCGCAAGTACCACTCTGTGTGCAAAGACGAGAATTCTGCCTCATTTTCCTCATTTGAAAGCGAAAAAGGCGTGAAATCGAAAAAGTACATTGAAGGTCAAAATGTGTTGTATTTTAAATGGAAAAATAGATTAAAAGGAGCATTTGCATGTTAACCCTTAAGCCTTGGTGTGGGGGCTTGAGATGGTTGGATCTCCTGGTGCGCCGGAATGTCAGCCTTTATGCTCTTAAAAATAAATCCTTTGGTATTATTTTTGTCATAATTGATGTGTTAAAAGTCTAGTTTTATGAGCAAAAAAGGGTAGAAGCCAGCGTGTGTCAACATCGATCGACAGAGCTGACGCTGAGACCCCCAAGGAGTTCTGTTGATAATAATGGAAGTAGCTTTGGTTTTTGAGTGGCTGCTTCAGTGGATGCCAACGATACTCACTGGATCAGCACTGCTAGTTGCAGGGAGTTACTTTTTTCGCAAGTGTTCTCTTTCCACGGCGGGTCCTGGCTGTTGCGTTTCAGCCGGTGCCACTCTTGATGAAGGGAAAGAAAAAGGCATTGTAAACGACTTGAATCCTTCGTATGCTTTGCAGACACCCCGAATTATTTTGAGTTGCACCTCATTTATGCTTCTCCTCCGCACATTCTCAAACTACTGGAGTTTAGAGTTTCAGCTCATTTGATGGAGAGTTTTATGCGGGTTTTCCCTTCGCAGGCAGGAGAATCTTCCTCGCTTTACGCTAGAAGAGCTTCAAAAATGCAACGGCAAAAATGACAGCCGGTTGCTTGTGGGAATTCAAGGCCTCGTCTACGACGTGGGAGCCCACGAAGGCGGCCGCAGGTTTTACGACCAAGGGGGTGAGGCAGCGCATGCAGAGCCGCTTGTTTTTGTGTGAAGTTGAATGCTGAAGCTGCATAGACACCTGGGGCCTTGCAACTTGTTTTCGCTTTGCTTACCAGGGAGCTACAACTTATTTGCAGGCCGAGACGCTACGACTGCTTTGGCGAAAATGGCTCTAGACGAGAGCTTGTTAAATTCAGTGCGTTTCAGCAATATAAATAATACGTAGATTGTATAAATAATGTACTTTGTTTCAGAATAGTTGCCTTCTGCTGGTGTGAGAAGGCTGTCTCTGGATAGGAAAGGATACACCCTTGATGCTTAGCGTTCCTCTCTATTTGTTTTTATATCTCTCTGTCTGTCTGTCTTTATTTCTGTCTTTTTTCTAATTTGGCCTTTAGCCTTGCGTTATTCCGAAAGCAAGATTGGGGAGTTTTGGTTGGAGTGCCAGGTGCATTTGTTGTTTCTTGGGGCTTGAAATTTCCTGTTTATTGCATGCATCTTTTCTCCGTCTGCTCTCAGTCCCCCACCACTTGGAACTCTTTCTCTGATGAGGAACGCCTCTGCATTTTCCATTGGGCGCAGCGCTTCTGCTCGAAATATCCCCTCGCGGGTGTCATAGATTTCGGCCCGGCCGGCAATGAAGCAGCAAGCAAATGGCGCGCAAAGGCTGCTAAAGCCCATCCGCTAAACCCCAGCTGAAAAAGCGCCACGGAATGCGTTGCAGTTTCTTCGGGAGATGTTTGCTGACAAGAGAAAATGTAAATTTTTGAAAGAGGCAAGGGGAGGGCAGAAGGGAAGACGTTAAAGGTTCGAAGAAAGATTCAAAAAGCAGCAATTATTTATTTTACGCAACCTTTTGAATATATTTGATTTTGGGGTTTAGGGGGAAAACCGATTGGGCAAGAGGAAACAGAAAAGCCCTCGGGAAAAGGGTCTAGTTTCGACCAGCTAGAAAACAATTGACCTTCCATTTTGCCAAGCCACCTGAAGGCGCACACACAAATGATAACCAGGAGTGTACCATGGCAGGCAGTGTGTGCATTCTCACTAGATCTGCACTATTGAAATGACTGCAGTGTGTGTACAGCAGAACTTTTCATTTTTTGCGCTTCTGGAGACTTCCAGAGTCTTTAGCTTTTTGGTCTTAGCGTGACTCTTAGAATTTTGAATAAGTAGAGAACTTTATTTGGTTTTCCCTTCTTTCATCTTCCTCAGACCTGCGAACTTCAAAGAACGCCTGGGACCGCAAATGCACGGGTTTTGCCATGTCTTCCTGTTCTTAAAACAAGAGAAGGTAGTAACTGCTAGAATAAAAAAATGCTCAACCGCCTTTCTATTTAGTTCGTCTAGGACTCCTCCTTTTTTCCCCTGCGAGTGGTCCAAAGGGACCCTCGATTCTGTGGCTCCTGCCGATATTGCCAGGAACGGCCAGTGGACATCGACTGACTCGATTCTTTTTGTTTGTATGTGTAAAATCAAGTATTATTATAGTTTAAATCTTAAAAAGGATTTTTTGAAGGCTTTTATTTCAACACTTTTATCTCCTCTACGTCCCCCTGACCGCATTCCGATCGGTTACAGCCAGAAGAAAAGGAGCAACCTCGGGTGCGTTTGTGCTCTTGACTCGTCGCTGCTTCTTTTTATTTTTCTGTTTTAAAATTAATACCTTTTTGCTTTAGAGGAGGTAGCTCGCTGAAAGACAAGAAGACTGTCTCCGCTAGCCCGTGGGATGGAGAGGCCCTCATTTTTCGCTGCCTTCTACTGGCGACAGATTCATTTTGTGTAAAATTTGAACCCCTTATGTGAAGCGCCGTCTGTTCGATTTGAGTTTTTACTGGTTCTCTGGCAGCAGTGCCTCTCTCTCTCGTTCTCGGGTGTTTCTGCACTTACCGTCGGCAATAGCAGCTGCTCAGTTGGTATATTGATAAAATGGAACAGAAGAAGAAAAAGGGCAACCTTGCACTGCAGCGCGTGCGAGCCCGCCTTTCCTCTGCTGTGGCTTTCCGTGCTGCCACCGCCAAATCCAGTGGGTACGTTTGCCTTCTGCTGAGCTGCGTCCCAACAACCCTAAGTAGCTCCCTCAACACTTCTTGCCTCCCTAAACCCTAAACCATAAACCCTCGCTAACTTGAAGAGGCGACATGCAAGTAGGGAGTGTCTTTCCGGTTGCTATACGGCTGCAGCATTAATCCGTGGGAATATGGCTACGAAGAAGCTGCATTCGCGCGGCAAGATTCTCTGCGTAGCCACTTCGGCCAAGTCCGTCTTTAGAGACACTGAAGTACCATTTATTTAAAATCTTTTTGCCTTAAACCATTTGCTCGAGTGTCCCTATTTCTCATCGCATTGCTCAGCTCTGTGCCAGCAAGCGCAGATTTCAGAGCTGTAGCTCATGCGGCAGTCACCTCTCTAGAAACGTACTGTTTCATTTGCTGCACCTGCTGTTGCTGGTGTACAAGGCTAAACCCTGCCTGCACTTTTCGGAGCGCATGCGAAAGTTTACATGGAAAGTATCATTGGTTATTTTGAGTTTTTACCTGTGGTTTGCAGCTGATGGAAGTGACGGATGTGCAGGTGAGCGAGGAGGCAACAACTATAAATAAACACAAAACATAAATAAACACAAGCAATAATTAACCACAAAACACAAATAAACACAAGACAGAAACAAACACGAGACATAAGTAACCATCAGACAGAAAAAACACAAGACAGAAACAACCAAGTGGAACTTCATGAAAGCCATAAAAATCAATTTCAGCACCTCGTCGGTTTCTGCCTGCGAATAAATCTTTTCCAATTTCAGAGAAACCTCTGCAGGAATTGCCTTGTAAAATATTGGAATAATTATTTCCTGTTTTTCGTCTTTCTCCTGTCTCAGCCTGGCACTGGCAAGCCAAGCAATGCGGAGCACGAGACCCTCACGCGGCCTCCAATGACAAAAGAAGAGAAACGTTTCAGCCGAGGACTTCTCGGAACTGTCGCGCGTTTTGGCAGAACTTCCCGGGTATTTCCTTCTATGCAATTCCCTCTAAATGTTTCTTTTCTGCTGCACTAGTGGCATTAATGATAGAGCAAAGGCAGCCGCTCTGTACAGTTGGAAAAGGCTAACCACGCACCCTGTAAGTGGTTCGATTCTCCACGTTTCCTCTGTCTGTTTTTGCGGTTTTTCAGGGCGTTTGCGTTCGCTCTGGAAATCCACGGTATCAAGAATGGGCGCGGGTAAAGGCTGCGGATTTAAAGCTTACTTACGCCCTCTACTTGCTCGAAAACGACATGGGACATTTCCGACATATGTACAGAGAAGTACGAGTTTAGAGTTTTTAACTAAATAGTTCTTAAATAGATTACTTCCTCCTCATGCATAGACATTTACGAGTTTATGGCTTTCAATTGGCTAGTTCTTATTTAGGTCATTTCCGGCACATGTAGAGAGAAATGGGGGTTTAGGGTTTTAAGTTGGTTAGTTCTTGCGGCTATTTCAAGTGCAGAGAGCCGCCATGAGACCCACCTCGAAGTATCACTTGGCACATACTTGCCGCTGCTTGCCGCAGCCGGGAAATACATCTGAACTTTGAGGATTAAGAGAATTTGGAATTTTATTTGCATGCTGCGTTGCTTGCAGGAGGAGCAGAAGAAAATAGTTAGAGGCCGGATGAAGTATTTTCAAGCCATGGCACCTTCCATTCGCATTCCTGAACTTTGGCTGGAATTTCCTGAACTTGCGGCTGGCGAAGATTTAAAACAACCACCGGCAGAATGGCGGTCTGAGAAATTGCTGGGCGTCTTTCCTGAATTGTGGAAAGTGCGTCTTCTGAAAATCAATGAATCAAAAAAATTCTCTCTTTTCGTATATTGCTGCCTAATTCAATTTCTATTTCTTTTCACAAGAGACTGGCAAAGAATAATATTCTGACAGTTTATTCATTTTGTCTCTACTCAAAGTGCTGTTTTTGTTCTGGGCTCTTTGCAGTCTCTGCATGCGGCAAGATGGCCTCAAATAGAAGCGCAAACGGCGAAGAAAAAACAACCCAAGGAGAAAGCCGCACCCAAAGCACCAGCCACCACAGGCCCAGCCAAGGAGCCAGCAGCTCCGCCGCAGGCAGGCGGCAAAGCAGCAGCACCAGCGAATGCACCTCCAAGTAAAGGGGGCCCCCCGCCACCTGCAGCAGGTAAAGGGGGCCCCCCGCCACCAGCAGCAGGTAAAGGGGGGCCCCCACCACCAGCAGCAGGTAAAGGGGGTCCCCCACCACCAGCAGCAGGTAAAGAGGGGCCCCCACCACCAGCTGCAGGTAAAGGGGGCCCGCCACCACCAGCAGCAGGTAAAGCGGGTCCCCCGCCACCAGCAGCAGGTAAAGGGGGGCCCCCACCACCAGCTTCAGGTAAAGGGGGCCCGCCACCACCAGCAGCAGGTAAAGCGGGTCCCCCGTCACCAGCAGCAGGCAAAGGGGGCCCTCCACCACCAGCGAAGTCTAAAGGGCCACCCCCTCCCGCAAAGAAAGGTTAGTGGCAGGCAAGGTAGGAAATGCAGCGAGGCCCGTCAAGAAGAGAAGTTTCCAGAAAGGTTTAGGAAAGTGCAGCGTGCTGAAGCAAAGCGTTGAATGTGCCAGAGAGCGCCCAGGGACCTCTGAGTGCCGAGTGGAAAGCAAAGAAACGTTGTTTGATGACAGCTACGATGGAGGAAATAAGTCTAGCATATTTTTAACCACCGCACACCATTTGTGCGAATGTTAGAATTGTTTTGGCTGGCAATGACACTCGAAGTTCTCTCCTTGTGGCGGCCTGAACAGACACCAGTTATTTCCTTATGGAACTGGGGGTTAAGGCGCATATAGCTACGCCTGGGAAGGGTTGCTGTTTCTCCCTGCCTGAGGTCGCAGCACAATTTATTTTTAAAATCGTTTATTAATTGCCCATTCATTTTGTCTAAGGTTTAAGTTTCACTAAAGTCAGAAGGTGCTTAGAACAGGTTATGTGTTCTTCATCCGCCTCGAATAGGTAAGAGATAAAGTCTTGTAAGAACAAAATGAATAAAAAAAGCGCTTTTCAATTAAGAAAACGTTTTAATGTTGGATGGTAAAGAAAATTAGGAAAAGTCGCATTTATTAGAAGGGGGAATCGAAAGAAAGCCGCATGCTGAAAGAGTAGTCAAGCGAATGCTAGCGACACAAAAAACGCAGAAAAGAAGCTTCTGCAAGCCGAGACTTTTTAAAATATATTTTCAATGAGAATTCTAATAAATTGCCTTTGCGGCGTTGGCAAGACAGCCTCAGCAGCTGAACCCTCCTCCCTACTTTAAAAATACCTCCTGCTGTCTGTGGGGTCCAGGAAAAGAGAGAGAGTTTGTAGTAATCTCGTCTTTGCTAATAAAAAAAGTATACAGAAGAAACAGTTACTGGCAGAATTTCTTTTAGTTCCGTTCTGGGTGCTTGTGGCAGCAAACACTTCACACAAAGCCCCTGAAACCCTCCCTTCTCTTTCTTTCTCTCTCTCTTTCTCTTTCAATGTCCCTTAGCCAGATGCCTGCCATGGGCATTTTTATTAGCGCTAGCATACGGCAGTGTGGCGGTTTCCAGCGGATGCGGGTTAGGGTTCAGGGTTGAGGGTTTAGCAGATAGGGTTTAGGGTTTCGCTAGCAGGGTTAGGGAAGTGCAAGGTGCTTACAGGCAAATCTGTAGGTGATGGTTGACTCCTCAGCGTCATCTCCGTCTTTAGATGACGCGGGTTTCTCACTTTCTTATTATTTGAATCGAGTCTCTCATTGGTTGAGGAAAGACAGAAATGCAGCAGAGGGCAGCAGCCTTGCAGGAGAAGGCGGCAGCCTTTCAGGCTGCAGTTTGTTGTCGCTGCAGGAGCAGCACCTTCAGGTGTCTGTAGAGGACGGGCTGAGCCCTTTTTACCGCTGGCAAGCGCAGCTTTTC
>JRZD01000204.1:0-10819 GCA_000826945.1 Eimeria nieschulzi
GTGCATTTGGAATGGAATTTTTTGGCTCTGTTTTATCGCATTCCGTTTTAAAGGAATAGCCTTCGTCCTGTATTTTGCAGCTGCTTGCTGTCTCATTCAGTAGCTAAGCATAAGCTGGGATTTTCATGCCTGGCGCAATTTTTTGTTTAGTTTAGCTTGGTCTCAGCAGATTACGATTACGATAGTTAGACGAACACACAAGGGCGGCGGTATAAGACATTACTGGAGTGACGTTTTTCGCAGGGCGTGAAGCGTTTTTGAGTTGAGTTTGTGCGTGTCTAGCGGATAAATTTGGCAAGGCAGTTGCACGCAGAGCGGGATCTGCCCATTGAACGCAGAACAGATGGCATGGCAAGCTCGGTCGGTGGGAGGCATTGTTGGCCAAGGGCGTTACGCATTCTTGTTTGGAAAGGAATACTTGCGGACTCTGTTTGTTTTGTAGGTCGTTTCCTGTGTTTGTGTTTATGGATGAGGCCAAGTGGGTTAAGGGACTCATAGCTATTGGGCACGCTGTTACATTGGGGGAAACGCGCTGCGGTGTCATGAGATGCATAGACACAGCATCGAGGTTTGTTACACCTTGCTCAGCGTTTAGGTATATGTACGGCAAGCGCTGACTGCTTGTAGCGGACTAAGCAGAAGATGAATAGGTTGATCGCATGTACAGTAATGTTTTCGGTATGTTTTTGTGTCATCAAAGCGACTGATGCATTTTGAGTGGGATTCCGTCCGAATCTGTTTTATCGCAGTCCGTTTCAAGATGATTGCATCGGTTCTCTATTCCGCAGCTGCTAATTGATCAATTGAGCATAAGGAGGGATCTTGCTCGTTAAGCGGAGTGTTGATATAGTACAGCTGAGTCTCAGCGCATTACGACTACTAACAAGGACGGGAGTATACGACTGTCGTGAAACCGTATGTTCCGCATCGCGGGTTGCCTGTTCTTTTTCAGTATGTGTGTATTTTTCTGGATAAATAGCTGAAGGCAGTTGAAAACAGGATAACGTGACTTCTGGACGCAGAAGGAGATATAGTGCCGAGATCAGTCGTGGTACGCATTGTTGACCAAAGGCATAACGTACCCTTGGCCACAAAAGCTTCCTTGGGGCTGCTGTTTGTTCCGTCATTTGTTTTCTGTCATGGTGCTTATGGATGTCGACGAGTGTGTTTGATGACGCGACGATATTGGGCAAGCAGTTGCACTCAGGGAATTCTCTGCCGTGTATGACCTGCATACAGACAACTTTGGAGCTTTTGTGCGTTGCTTAACGTTTTTGGTATAAGGAGAGCAAACTTGCGTACTGGTTGTAGCGCACGCAAGAGCTGAGGGCTTGTGTAGACTCAAGTACAGCAATGGGTTTGATCTCTTTTAGTGTTGCCATAACGATTTTTGTAATTTGAGTAATTTTTCAGCGGATTTGGTTTTATCGCCATCTGTTTCAAGGTGTTGACAGCTTTTCTCTATTTTGCAGCTGATCATTGACGTTTTGAACACATTGGCACAAAACTGAACGTTGTCGGTTGGTCAGATTTTGTGCTTGATTATTGCTTTTCCCTAGCGAATCATGGTTGTCGTATGCATGCGAACAGGCGCCGCGGTGTACAAAATTTGTTTAAAGATCTATTGTGTATTGCATGGCTTCTGTTCTGGTTTAGTCTGTGCTGTTTTGGCGGATTAATACTCAAAGCCAGCTGTAGTCAGACGGCAGCGTCACGGTTCGATGCACAAAGAGAGATAGCAATGCTGAGCTCCGTCGTTAGCACGGATTGTTGGCCATGGCGATTGCGTATTCCTGCTGCAAAGCCCCACTTGCGGCATCCGTTTGTTTTCGTGTCCTTGCATTTACGGATGCTACGAAACGGGTTTGGTGATGCACGGATATTGAGAAAGCAGATAAATTCGGGAAAATCTCAGCCTGGACTCGAGGTGCGTGGAGACAGCATTCGGTATTTGCGCGTTGCATATATTTTTTCATATGAAGAACAGTCGCACATTTCTTCTACGGGAATAACCAGCGGATGTCTGTGGTGGACGCAAATATAGTACTGCTTTTGATATGTTTCTGTGTCATCATGGTGATTGTCGTATTTTCAGGGGGGTTCCATTTGACTCCGTTGTATTGCAGTTTGTTTGAAATGAATGGTATCTGTCTGACTAACCAGCTGAACACCCAAGCTTAAGATGCTATCCTGCTCAATGGCATAACTTTTTGTTTGATTATTATTGTGTGCCAACTGATTACGATTACATACAAGTACGGTGATGTACGACGCTCCTAAAGCAATGTGCTCTGCAGCGTCCGATTTCTGATATGGTTCAGGTAGTGCGTATCCGGCGGGTGATTTACCCGCAGGCGGTTGGAAGCAGAGGACAGTCGCGTTTGGATGCACAACAACAGATGGTAGTACTGAGCTCAGCTTGTGGCCGGTATTACTGGCGAGGGCAAGTACACGTTTGTGGTGCTTGTAACGAACGAGCCAGCGGACGGGTCGAGCTGGCGCAAGTTTAGTGCTGTTTGTAATATGTTTCTGTGTCGTTACCGCGATTGCGGTATTTGTAGTGGGATTCCATCCGATTCGCGTTTGGTGCCATTTGTTTAAAGGGAATCACACCCCTCCTTTATTCTGCACCTGCTGACTGATGCGTCGAAAACCAAGCAAACGACGCAAAATTGTTTGTTGGCCGAGGTCCGAGTTTTCTATTCAGCATTGGTGGGTCCCCGCTGATTAAGACTACGGTAGTCTCGTGAGCAAGCACGGTAGGTGCACTGTATGTGCGGATAGGTGCATTGTGTCGAGTGCGGCGCTGGATTGCATAGCACAGCTTCTCTTTAGTACGTACGAACATCTCCTGGTACGTAAAGCGTAATCGCTGGGCTGTTTCAGTAAGTGCGTATCTGCAGGATAAATACCGGAAAGCGGCTGCAGGAAAAAGGCAACGTCATGCTGGGACACAGAGAGACAGGTGGTGGTGCCAAACTCCGTTGGTGGTAGGCATTCTGGGACAAAGGCATTGCACATTTGTGGGCGCGGATGCTTAGTTGCAGAATCTTTTTTCTCGTAGGCCATTTGCTCTCCCTGTGTTTACAGCGCCGAAACGGGTTTGGTGACCCAAGGATACTGGGTAAGCAATTTAATTGAAATACAATTTTTAGCCATGTCCTGAAATACGTAAAGACAACATTCGGGTTTTTGTGCGTTCATCAAATACGACACAGTAGCGGACGGACCGGCGGACGGCTAGCGTGGAAGCAAGTAGAGTACTGTTTTTGACGTTTTTGTGCCATCATGACGATTGCTGTATTTGTTGTGGGATTCCATCCGACTGGATTTTAATGCATTCAGTTTGAAAAGTATGGTATCCGCCCTTCATTCTGCAGCTGGTGAGTGATAAATTGCACAACCATGCAGAACACGCCATCTTTGTTAGCCGAGATGCGCGTTGTCAATTCGCCATAGCTGGGTCCCAGCAGATTGTGCTTTTGGTAGCCTAGCTAAGAAGCAGGACTGATACACTCCATATTTTGACAGACGCCTTGTGTCCATTGCGGCTTTGGATTGTATGTCACAAGGTTTTCTTCAGTGTGCACCAGCATTTGCTGTTCTGGCAACGCTACGGTACGTATGGCGTAATATCTGGACTGTTTCAGGGAGTGCGTAGCTAACAGAGGAATTCCCGAAGGCGGTTTCAGGCAGAGGCCAGTGCCGCT
This sequence comes from Eimeria nieschulzi, assembly GCA_000826945.1. Classification (NCBI taxonomy): domain Eukaryota; phylum Apicomplexa; class Conoidasida; order Eucoccidiorida; family Eimeriidae; genus Eimeria; species Eimeria nieschulzi. The sequence continues at coordinate 3,711 of JRZD01000204.1, forward strand.
CGTAAATGTAGGATAGATGGTACTGCAGAGCTGCGTTGGTGCCAGGCGTTGGTGTCCAAGGGCACTGCACATTTGTGGTCATGAAGGCCTAGTTGCGGCATGCTTTTGCCTGGTATGGCACTTTCTGTCCTTGGGTGGTACGAAACCTGTTAGATGATGCAAGGTGTTTTGTGCAAGCTTTTGTGTACACGGAAATTCCCTGCAGGTTGTTAAGATGCACAGAAACAGCATTCTGGTATCTGCGCGTTAATGAGCGTTTTCCCTATAGGGCAAACGATTGCGCACTGCTTGTAGCAAACAAACCATTGGAAGGATAAGGTAGACGCACGTTTCGTGTTGTTCCTTATATGTTTCGGTGCCGTCATGGCGATTCCTGTACATGGAGTGGGATTCCAGCCAACTGGGCTTCATTGTATTCTGTCTCAAAGGGATGGTACCCATTTTGTATTTGGCTGTTGTTGAGCGACAAACTCAACAACCTAAGAAGAGACGTTATTTTGTTTGTTGGCCTTAATTTTTGGTGGAATATGGCACGCGTGGCAGACACTGTTCGGTTGTGCGTGGCTTCTAGCCTAATCCAGTTGGTGCGTTTCTAGAGGATGAATACCCGAAGGCGGATCGAAGCCGAGAATGACGCCGCGCTGGGAGGCACAAAGACAAATGTAGTGTCAAGCTCCGTTGGTGGCGGGCATTGTTCGACAGGGGCATTATGCATCCTTGGCCGCAAAGGCATACATGCGTTATGCGCTTGTGCGTAGCCTGGTCTTGTGTTTGTTGATGCCACAAATTGGGATTGGAGACGAAAGGATTTTGGGTAAACAGGTACTTTTAACTGAATTCTCTAGCGCCTGGTGAAATGTCTGGGGATGGAATTTTGGTTTTTGAGCGTTGCTTAACGTTTCTGGCATAGGCATAGCACTATGGCACTGCTTGTATCGGATGAACCAGCGGACGCCTGAAGTGGACGGAAAAAAGGTACTGTACCATATTTTTCTGTGTCATCATGGCGATTGCTGTACAAGGATATGGAGCCCATTAAACTTGGATTTATCTCACTCCGTTCCAAGGGAATGGTGTCCTCCTATTCTGAGGCTGCTGAGCCATCAATCGACCACCCAAACATGTCAAGCAATCTTGTTCGTTGACCTGACTTTTTTGATTTAGTATAGATGAATCATCTTGGATTACAACCACGGTACTTAGGCAAACAAGCAACAGGACACTAGTGGGGCGGTCTGTTCTGTAGCCCCTGGCTTTTGTTCTGGTTCAGTCTGTGAGTTTCTGCGGAATAATCGCAGAGTTTGGATGCAGAAGGCATAGTTGCTCGTATACATTTAAGGACAGATGGCAGTGCCGAGCTCCGAGGACAGCAAGCATTAATGGCCAAAGGCAGTACACCTTCATGGCAGCAAAGCCGTACTAGCGACATCGGTTTGTCCGGTAAGCCATTTGGTGGACTTGCACTTTAGAATTCGGGGCAAAGCGTTTGATGACGCAACGGTATTGGGAAAGCAGTTGCATTCAAGAAAACTCTGTGTTGTTTCTTAAAACGCGTAAATGCAGCATTAGGTTTTTTGCATTGTTCTGGTTTTTGACTATGATGAGAGCACTCGCGTCACAGAGGCATACTTGCGAAATGAATTTATCCGTAGGCCATTTTCTGTGCTTGTGTTTAGGTTTACTAAACTTCACAGCCGTATCTTAAGCTATGCACAGACAGCGTTCGGCTGCTCGTTTGTTGTTCAGGTTTTTCAATATATAAAGAAGAATGGCGCACTCCTTGTAGGGGAAGAGCCAGCGGAGGGCAACGGTGGGCACAAGCATAGTAATGCTTATTATATTTTTGTGTGTCTCCATGGCGATTGCTTTATTTGGAATGGGGTTCCATAGGAGTGGGTTGCATCGCATTCCTTTTTAAGTAAAGGGCATCTGCCCTCCATTTTGCGTCTGGTGACTGCCCAATTGAATAACCAAGCATGAGTCGCGATCTTGTTCGTTGGCCCGAGTTTTTATTTAGTATAGTTGGGTTCCAGCTGATTACGACTAAGGCAGCCACACGGACAAACATGGCAGTGGACAAAACTAATGCAATGGTCTGTTATGTAACTCGTGACCTCTGTTGTGTTTCAGCCGAATGTCCGAAAATGGTTGCCCATAAAGGGCGCGAGCATTTCCTGCATATGAGAGCGTTACTTTACGTAGGGTGTGACGTCTGGTCTGGTTCAGTACGTGAGTGTGTGGAGGATGAATATGCAGAGGCGGTTGCAGGGAGAGGGTAGCGTTGCGCTTGGACGTACAAACACAAATGGTAGTGCCGAGCTCCATTAGTGGTGGACATTGTTGGCCAAGGACATTACACATTCTCGATTGCAAAAGCAAACTTGCGGCATTTGTTTTTTCCGTGTCTCATGTCCTTGTTTTTATGGATGGAACAAAATGCGTGTGGTGACGAACGGATATTGGATAGCAAAGTACATGAAAGGAAGTCCTCTGGAGTCTCTTGAAATACGTCCAGACGGCATGAGGGGTTTTACGCGCTGTCTTTTTCGCTATAAGGAGCGCATTCGCACACTGCTTGTAGCGAAGCATCGGACGGCTAGGATGAACGGAAGTACAGAAATATTTTTGGTATTTTTCTGTGTCGTCATGGCGATTTTGCGATGATGTTTATTGGCCAAGGTTGTGATCTGGTACATCTGGAGAGCAGCGGATTACAATTATAGTATCCCCCCTGGGAAACCGGGCAGCATGCGATACAGGCGTGAAGGTCTGCTCTGTAGCACGTAGCGCGTGATTTCTGTTCCGCTTCAGTTTGTGCGTGTCTGGCGGATGTACCAGATGGCGGTTCAAGGCAGAGGGCATTGCCCTTTTTGGACACACAAGAAGAGAAGGTAATGCCGTGATCCGTCGGTGGCACGCATTGTTGTTCAATTGCATTACACATTCTTGGAAGCAAAAGCCTACTTGCGGTGTCCATTAGTGCCGTAGTCTTTTTTTTGGGCTTGTGTTTATGGATGGCACTAACTGGATTTGATGTCGCAAGGGTATTAAGTAAGCAGTTGCATCTATGGAAACAGCTTAAATGCTGTTAAGATACGTAGAGATAGCATTCATTTTTTTTTTGCGTTGCCAAGCTTTGGGGGTATAAGAGGAGATATCGAGCACCATTTACCTCGGACGAACCAGGGGACGGCTATTGCGGACGCATGTATAGTAGAATGTTTTTGACATGTTTTTGCGTCGTGCTAGTGCTTGCGTCTCTTGGAATGATATTCCATCTGACTCACTATAGCATTTTAGCTCATGGCGATGACACCCATAGTCTGTTCTGCACTTGTTGATGGCCAATTGAATACACAAGCATGAAACGCCATCTTGTTGCTGGCCCAAGTTTTATTCAGAACAGCTGACTCCCAGCACATTACAACAACGGTTTCCACATAACGAAGCAGGGCGTTATACGACACTAATGCTACAATCTGTTCCGCTGCATGTGACGTCTGTTCTATTTCAGTTCGTGCGTGTCTGGAGGACAAATGCCCGAAGGCGGTTAAAGGCATAGGCAAACGTCGCGTTTGGAAGCACAAGGATAGATGTGACTAGTGGCCGGATCCGTCGGCGCCATGCATTTTATTGGCCAAGAACATTACACGTTCTTGGCTGCAAAGGCAAACTTGCGGCATCCCTTTAACTCGTAGGACACTTTCTGTCCTTGTGTTTATAGATGCAACGCAAAAGGAACTCGGTGACGCAAGTGTTTTGGCTAAGCATTTACATTTAGGGAAGCTCTCTTCCCGCCTTTGAAACGCGTACATACAGCGTTTGAGTTTAGCGCGTTGTCCAATTTTTTCGGTATGAGAGTTTATTGCGCACTGCTTTTAGGGAATGAACGAGCGGACGGGTAGGGTGTACGCAAGTCTATTAGCGTTTTTGCTGTTTCTGTGTTTCTGTGCCGTTGTGGTGACTGCTGTATTTTGAGTGGGACACCCGATTTGACTTTATCGCATTCTGCTTCCAGGGGCTAGCATCCATCTTTTATTCACAGCTGCTGGTGGGCGAATTGAACACCCAAGCAAGCACGACATGCGATCTTATCTGTTAACCCTATCTTTTAATCTTATATTGCCGGTGTCTAGAGGATTATGGCCACGGTAGCCACACGAGCAAGCAGGACTGTGAGGAACACTCGTGAAACGATGAATTTAGCGGCTATCGACTTCTGGTTCAGTTCGTGCGTTTCTGGTGGATGAGTACTCGAAGGCAGTGGCAAGCAGAGGGCCATGTCGGAGTTGGACACACAAGGACAAATTGTAATTGTGTCAAGCTCCGTCTGTTGCAGGCATTGTATTGGCCAAGGGCATTACACATTCTTAGGTACAAAAGCCAACTTGCGGCACAAATCAGTTTCCCCAGCCCATTTGCTATCTCTACGCTTATGGATCACATGTATTGGTTTTGGTGAAGCAAGCCTTTTGGACAAGCAGGTACAGTCAGGGAAATTCCCTGGAGTTGGTTGAGGTACTTATATACAGCATTTAGGTTTTTGGGCATTGCGCAGCCTTTTCGATAGAAGAAGAGCAATCGCTCACTGTTTGCAGCGGACGAACTATTGGAGACCTACGGCAGGTACAAATACACAAATGTTTTTGATGTGTTTCTGTGTCATCATGGCAACTGGTGTTTGCGGAGTAAGTTTCAATGTGATTGGGTTTCATTGCATTCCTTTTCAAGTGGATGGCATCTGTCCTTTAATCTGCAGTTGCTGACTGGCCACTTGAACAAACAGGCAGAAGACCTGACCTTGGTTCGTTGACCCGAATTATTGATTGATTATAACTGTAGATTACGCCTACTGTATTCACGGAAACAAGCACGACGGTTTACAACCCTAGTACGATGTGTTCCTTAGCGCATGGTTTCTGTTTTAGTTAGTGGGTGTCTGACAGCTGAATAAGGCGTTTGCAGGCAAAGGAAAGCCTCGCACTTGGATGCAGAAGCACAGGTGGTAGTGCCGAGGTGCGTAGGTGGCATTCCTAGTTAATCATGGGCATTACACGCTCATTAGCCACAAAGGCGTATTTGTGGCATGTGTGTATCCTGTAAGCAATTTGGTTTTGTGTTTATATGCCACAAAATGGGTTTATTGACAAGGTTATCGGGCAACACTGTACCTTCAGGGAAATTCTCTGATCTCTCCTGAAATTCGTAAAGGGAGCATTCAGGTTTTATGCGTTGTTCAGCTCTCTCGATATACAAAGATCAATCGCTCACGCCCACTGTTTGTAGCGCATGATCCAGCAGTCAACTAGGGTGGACGCAAGTATTGTAATGTTTTGGATATGTTTCCGTCTGGCTATGGCGATTACTGGATTTTAAGTAAACTTATATCCGACTCGGTTTTATGGCATTCTGTTTAAAGAGGATAATACCCGTGCTTTGTTCTGCAGCCGCTTACTGAACAGTTGAACCCCCACGTATAATACGCGATCTTGTTCGTTGGCCAGACTTTATGATTGATCATAATTTTTTCTCAGCAGCTTACGATTATGGTACCTACGCCAACACGCACGGCAATATATGAGGCTCATGGAGTGATCTGCTCCACAAACTCTGACTTTTGTTATTTTTCAGTTGGTGTGTTTCTGGCGGATGAATACCCAAAGGCGGTCACACGAAAACTGCAGCGCCGCGCTTGGACGCACAAGGGTAGATGCTATTAATGCGGAATTCCGTTGTGGACAGGAATTGCTGGCGACTGTCACCTGGCCGCGCTATCCGTTTGCCCCGTAGGCATTTGCCTGTCCGCGTGTCTACGGGTGCTACGCAAATGGGTTCCGTGGGCAAGGCGTTACTTTCTGAGAACTTCCGTGTTCTTACTTCAAATGCATAAAGGCTTTTCCGCTTTGCTCAGCTCTTTTGGTATAACGAAATCAGGCCGTCGCTGCTTGTAGCGAATGAACCTGCGGCCAGCTAAAGTAACACACGTCTAGTAAGGTTTTTGATGTGTTTTTGTGTCGTCACGGCGATTGCTCCTGCATTTGATGTGGAATTGCATCCCACTTGGTTTATCATATCCCGTTTTTAAACGATGGCATCCATCCTTTATTCTGCAACTGCTGACTGACAAATTTAGCACCGAATCGTAGGACGCGATTTTGTTACATAGCCCAACTTTTATTTAGCATAGGTCGACCCCAGGAGGTTACGATTACAGTAGGCACGCGAATAGGCTCAGCGGTACATGACGACATTCGTGGAGCAATCTGTTCCGTAGAGCGTAACTGCTGTTATGATTTAGGTTGTGGGTTTCTGGGGGACGAATACCCAAAATCGGTTTCAGGGCAAGCGAAACATTGAGCTCGGACGCACAAGTACTGATTATAGCGCCTAGTCCCATCAGTGGCAGGCATTGTTGGTTAGGGATAGTGCAGATCCTGAGCTTCCAAGGCCTACTTACGACGTCCGTTTGTCTCCTATGTCTCTGCCTGCCCTTGTGTTCATGGATAGCGCAAAATGGGTTTGATGACGCAAGGATATTGGTCAATCAGTCACATTCAGGAAAACTCCTTGCAAGTCGTTAGGCTGAGCAGAGACAGCATTCGCTTTTTTGTGAGCTGCTCAGCTTTGGGGATATGAGGAAAGGAATCGGGCACTGCTTGTAGCAGACCAACCAGCGGAGGGCTAGGGTTAACACATATATAGTATTGTGTTTGATTTGTTTCAGTTTCGTTACGGCAAGTGGTGTATTTTGAGTAAAATTCCATCCGTCTCGGCTTTACCACATTCTGTTTGAGGAGGATATTACCGGTTCTCTATGTTATAACTGCCGCTTGACCAAATGACTACGGGAGCGTAAGCAATCTTGATATTTTGGCTGTTTTTATTTAGTATTGTGCCGTCTGTTCTGGTTCAGGGAGTGTGTATCTGGCGGATACATACCTGAAATAGGTTGCAGAAAGAGGGTAACGTCATGCTCGAACGCACAAGAACAGATGGTAGTGCGGAGCTCCGTCGGTGGCAGGCAATGTTGGCCAAGGCCAGTATATTCATTCTTCGCCGGAAAGGCCTACATTGGGCATTTGTTTGTCCTGTAGGCCATTTTCTCTCCT
>JRZD01000206.1:0-10709 GCA_000826945.1 Eimeria nieschulzi
CCCCTGGGTGTCTTCTTTTGTTTCTCCTTGAGTAGGTTGATGCTTCTGGGTCGCCGCAGAAAACACCGATGCAGCCGATGTGCGAATAGCTGCATGTACATACACCTGAAAAGAGAGGTGGGCCCCTCTGTTGGAATCCTTACCTAAAGATCTGCAAGCTTCTGCTCCCCTCTTCTAATGGGTCACTCCAGCAGAGAAGACCTTCCAACAAAAAAACAGAAATCCAAATAATTCTTACTGCTGCTGTTGCTGCTGCTGTTGCTGCTGGTGTCGGCGCGAGGCGTCCTGCTGCTTTTGCTGCAAGCAGGCATAAGCGAGAGATTGAATAGACCCTAAGGGCCAGGGTGTCTTTAGGCAGCTAGTGTTTAGGGGTTAGGATTTGGGGCTCCGCGTAGGCACTTTAGTGTCTGTATACCTGGAAGGAGGTATTTGTGTTTGTGAGCTGTTGGAAACTTTGGGATTGTTTTGCACCTACAGAAGCAGAGCTGCTCCGCAACAAAGGGACGCTGCTGACGCTATGCTGCTGTCTTTAAGGTCTTCACTAGGGACAGAGGAGGTGGAGGAGATGCCAGCCTCAAACACACTCTACCGCGTAGTAGCTATAGACTGGATGGACTGTTCTTCGCATCTCCGCACAAAATGTCACACGAAGCAATCAGCATCTCTAAGCTAACCATCCCTCCGCAATGTCTGCCGTAAATGCCGCATCGAATAGCTCACGTAAAGCCGTTCAAGTTTCCCCACTAGTTCAAACCCACTGCCCATAGACCCGCCACAGACCAATTAAACAGTCCCACAACCCAACCTACGAACCACATAAAACAAATACTACGGCTAGCCATGCAACATTCAGCAGCAAACGCACGATCTGAAGCTGGCAGTACAAGCACATTAAACTAGCTCCAACTGCCTGGAGTACCTCCCAGCTCATGACATTAGTGTGGGGAGCAGCAAGGCGTTTCAATAAATTAACACACCAGCTCCCGTATGCTACGTTAGTAATAATTCACTTCTCGCTCTTAAATTCAGCTCTCCCTATGTCTATATCCAGCAGTGACTGCTCTTCGCACCTCCGCTCAAAAGGTACAGGAATCTTCACAAATAGCACCTTTACATCAACCATCCCTTCGTATTCTGTGCCGTCATCGCCACAATTAACAGCTTAGCTGAAATAGTTCGGGCCTCCCCACACTTCCGACAACGTCAACCGTAACCCTTATCACAACAAGTGTCTAAAGAGGACGTTCCTTTAAAACAAACTCACAAAAAAGCTGCCGGTCTACTGCTTTGTCACTTCCGTTTCCATCATTCAGTGCCTCAAAGAACCTCAAGTATCCCACGGTCAAAGTACCGCGCTACGCCATGGTCAGCAAACGCACAAACTGCATTCACATAGCTTGAAGTGCCTGGATTGCCCCCAATCCATGGAGCTTACTTACGACCAAATCAAGCCGAACAATAAGACAAAACACATTAGCGTCCACAGGTTATTTTAATAACCAACTCCCAGCACTCGAATTCAGCTATCTTTGTTGCTCTTAATGGAAGTGAGCATTTCTCCCATCTCCGCAGAAAACGTTACACGAACCTTAACAACCAACATCTGTACGCCAACCCCCCCATTTGCGCTCTGGGTTTCCATCGGTCCTAAGAATAACCTAATTGAAGTGGTTCAAGCGCTGCCACTGTTTCGACCTAATCACACATAAGGCAGCACAATCTCCAAACTAAAACATTCCCACAACAAACAAACACCCTTAATACTACGCCAAGCCATTACTCTTTCAAGCACTCAAGTACCCCACCACCAAAATGATGCCACTCCCTCATCTGCAAACAACGAACTGAAGTTGGCAGAAAAAGTACATTGACATTGATTCCATTGACTTGAATGCGTCCCCATTCATGACACTTCCGTATATCGAAACAAGGCAAAACAAGAAAGCAACGCATACCAGTTTGACCAGGTTCAGTAAATAACCGACCTCAAGACTTAACGTTGGCTGCAGGTAAGTCTACGACAGTTACTGTTCTTTTCACCTCCGCACAAAATGTCACACGAACCACAAAAACCAACATCTTTACGCCAATCACTCCTTCTTTCTGTGCCTTTATCGCTGCATTGAATAGCTTAGCTTACGTGGTTTGAGCCTTCTCAACGTTTCGACCACATCACACACAAGCGGCCACGCAGCAATTTTCCAAGCCCAAACACTTCCACACCAAACAGATACTGCGGCAAGATATTTCCGTCTCCAGCACTCAGTGCCCCGAAGCAGTTCCTCAACTACCCACCACCAAAATAACGCTACGCCATCAGCAGGAAACACACTTACTGACATTGGCAGAAAGCCTACATCCACATAGCTCCAAGTTCCCAGAATCCAAACCAGGAGACAACCGTAAGGGAAAACCAAGCGCAACAATAAACCAACTTACACCAGTTTGTACAGTTCATCTCAATAACTGCCTTCACCTACTCAGCTCCAGTTGCCGCTGTGTCTGTGTCTTTAGACGGCAGTAGCTGTTCTTCCCATCTCCGCATAAAACGTCTCACGAACAGTAACAACTAGCATCTCTACACTGACCACCTTCCTGCAATATGTGCCCTCACCGCCGCAATGAATAGCTTCGCTGAAGTGGTTCGAGCCTACTGACCATTTCTAAGTCACCACATACCAACTCACCAAATTAAAACATTCCGAAAGCAAACAGAGACTACTACCGCAAACCGTTTTTGGCTGCAGCATTCAGTGCTCCCGAAACAGCTCCTGAAGTCTCCCGACTACAAAGTAGCGACACGCCTTCAGAAGCAAGCACACCATCTGACGTTGGCAAGACACATACAGTCTAATAGCTTCAACTACCCGGAAAGCGGCCCCTAAACCATGACACAGACATGCATGAAAACTAAGCTGGACAAGCCAACAGATATCAGTTTGCACATGCTGTCACATTAACTCACCTCACGCAATTAACTCCGGCTGTCGCCGTGTCTGTATACGGCACTGACAGGTTTTTGAATTTCCGCAAAAAGCATCAGACGAACCGTAACAACCAGCATCACCAGTCACGCCTTCACTTTCTTTGCCGTCACTACCTCAACAAACAACCGGGCGCAAGTGGCTCGATCCTACCCACCGTTTCCACCTCATCACAGACATGCCAACACACACACACAAATATCCCTACGACAAACTTCACTATACAGACACATCAATTACTACGATAAGTCACTTTCTTGTCGACCACATCACACATAAACAACCACCTACCAAGTGTCCAACGTGCGGCATCCTTATGACAATCCCATGAAGCAAACTATCGATCTACCACATGAAACCAGTTCCGCTTCTTGCACTCAGTGCCGAACTAGCTCCTCAAGCTCCCAGCCCCCACAATAAGGCTACCTCTGCAGCAGCAAACGTACTATCTGAGGTCAACAGAAAAACTACATCCACATATACCCAACTTCTTGGAATGTCCGCTTTGATCCATAACACGAGAGTACGGAGGAATGAAGTTGAAGCGTACGTCACCTTCCACCAGTTTGCAACAGTCGCCTTAATAACACACCCCAGTCACCTCCAGATGTAGCTGTGTCTGCAGACGTCAGGTATCGTTCTTCCCATTTCCGCAAAAAACGCCACACGCACCATAACAGCCGGCATCTCCACACTAACCATACATTCGTCTTCTCTGCCGTCAACGCCACAACGAAAGGCTGAACTGAAGTGGCCTGAGCCTTTCCAGCGTTTAGACCTTATCGAATATTATTTGCGACGCACCAATTCTCCAATCTACAGAACTACCGCATCAGCAGCCGCACAACAGAAAAAAATGAACTCTGTCTACGGCAAGCAGTTTCTTCTGCCGATCTTGGTGCTTGAAGGAGCTCCCCATTTAACTAACCAGCAGATTAACGCTAGGCATTTTGCAGCAAACGCGCTAGCTGACGTCAGCAGAAAAACTACAGTCAAATAGTTCCAAGGGCCTGGAATGTCGCCGGAGCAATGACACTAGCGTACATGGGAACTAACCGGAACAGTAAACGAACGCACATCAGTTTGCTGAGGCTACCTCAATAACTCACTACTCGCACTCTAATCAGTTCTCGCTTTGTCTGTACACGGGAATCACCATTCCTCCCATTTGCGGACAAAACATCGCCGTAGCCACAACATTTCTACACCAAACGCCCCTTTGTAATCTGTGCTGTCACGCCCGTAACTGAAGTGGTTCGAGCCTTCCCACCGTTTTCACCTCATAGCACATAAGCCTCCACGCACCACTTCACCAGATTACGTTCTTGCAACAAACAACATAAAGCAGACAAACCGAACACTACGACAAGCCACCTCAGTCTCGAGCACTAAATGCCCCGCGCTTCCTCAAGTACCCCAGCCCCGAAATAGCGCTAGGCCTCCACAGCACCAAACGCACTTTCTGAAGTTAGCAGAAAACCGACATTTGCATAGCTCCACGGGCCTAGCTCCATGTGCTTGGAATGCCCACCCATCCATGACACTAACGTACACTGGGACAAGCGGCAAACAAACTCACACCAGTATGCACAGCTTATCAATAGCCCACTTCCCGCACTGAAAAAAATTCGAGCTGCCGCTGTTTCTGTTAACAAAAACTATCTTCACATTTTGATCGTCCCGCCCCACTCACCAGCTCAACAGAAGTGGTTAGAGAATCCCCGCCGTTTCGACGTAATTAGACATATGAGTTCACACACCATTTTTCCAATTTAAAACATTCTCCGAAAGACCCTATGAAACACAAAAAAGAAAGCCACAGCAAGGCATTTACGTCTCCAGCATTTAGTGCCCCAAAGCAGCTCTTCAAGTACCCCAAAGCAGCTCTTCAGGCACCCCATGCCCAAAACAACGCCAGGCGTTCACCATTAAACGCACTTTCTGCACTCTGCAGAGAAACTACATTCTCATCAGACAGAAGTTTTGGGAATGCCACTTAATTTATGCCACTAGGCTACAGAGTATCCACTCACACCAGCTTGCAGAGGTTAGCCCAACAACGCACGTTATTCCGTGCCATTACCGCCGCATCGAATAGCTTGAGGTTAACTGAGGCAGTTCGAGCCTGCCCATCGTTCAGACCTCATCAGGCACAAGGCGCCATGCAACAGTTCTCCAAACAGCACATTTTCATTAAAAACACAAAATCCGATTACCACGGCAAGCCAGTTCCATTTTCAGATTTCACCGCCCCGAAGTAGTTTTTCATGTGCCACACCCCCAAAATAACGCCACGCCTTCAGCAGTAAACCCACCATCTGACATCGGTAGCCAACGTACAGTAAAATAAATCCCAGTGCCTGGAATGCTACCCTAAGCCATGGCTCTAGAGTACATGGGAAGCAAGCAGAGAAACTCACGCCAGTGGGAACAGCCTACCTCAATAAGCTACTTCGCGCACTCAACTCCAGGTCTGGCTGTATCTGTGATCGGCTGTGACAGTTCTCCCTCCATCTCCGCACAAACTGTCACGAAATGTAACAACCAAAAGCTCTAAGAAACAAAAGCGTCGCATTCTGTGCCGCCACCGCCGCAGCGAATAACTTAACTGACGTGATTCGAGCCTTCCTATCATTTCAGCCCCATCATAAATCTGCTGACACTCACCAATTTTCCAAACGCAAACATTCCCACAACAAAGGGATACTGCCTCAAACCACTTCCGTCTCCAAAACTCAGTGCCTCAGAGCAGCTCCTGTACTATCTAACCACCAAAATAGCACTAAGCCATCAGCAGCAAACGCATGTCCTGACATCGGCAGAAAAACGACATTCCCATAGCTCGAAGTGCCTGAAACGCCTACCAGCCCGTGACACTACCGAAAGGACGACCCAATACCGAGAGGGCGAACCAATCGGAACAATAGACCAACTCACACCAGTGTCCATAGGTGACCGCAATAACCCACTTCTCCCACGCAACTCCAGCTATCCCTGCGTCTGAAGATGGCAATGACCATTCTCCCTATCTCCACACAAAACGTCTCAGGAACCTGAACAGTCGGCATATCTAGACCAACCTCCCATTCACACTTTGTGCCGTCCTGCCCAAATGAATATGTTAACCGGATTGCTACGAAACTCCCCACTGTTTCGGCCTGATCACACAGAAGCTACCGCGCAGTAATTCCACAAAACCTTCTATCTTTTCAACGAACGGATACCCAACCTACTACATCAAGCCATTTCCGTCTCCCACAGCATCAAGTGCACTGGAGCAGCTTCTCAAACTGCGCCCCTCCCCACCGCCATAAACAACGCCAGTTTTAGAAGTAAACAAACTTCCTGACATCGAATGAAAAACTGCATTCACATAGCTCCAATTGCCTGGAATGCCTGCCCGTCTACAACACTTGCAATCATGGGAACAAACATGCAACAATAAACCAACTTATACCAATTTCCACATTTTACCTCAATAACTCACTCCTCATTCAACTCCAGCTGTCGCCGTTTGTGCAAAGCGCAGTGACAAAACTTTCAATCTCCGCACAAACGTTACGCGAACCATAACACATAGTATTTCTACACCAACAACTCTATCGAATTCCGTGGCGTCACCGCCGGAAATAATCGCTCAACTATAGTGGCTCAAACATCCCCCCTGTTTCGCTTGCATCACTCAGACTCCGGTATGCATCAAATCTACAGGCTAAAAATGTCAGCAACAGACAGCAACTCAAGCTGTTATGGCAAGACAGTTCCGTCTCCAACACTCAGAAAGGCGAAGTATCTCCTCAACTACTCCACCCCCAAAATAAGTTCAGGCTTTAGTAGCAAACGCACTGCCTTACGTAGGGCAGAAAACCTACAACTCCATAGCACCAAGTAGCTGAAATGCAGGCCTACCTATGATACTAGCTTACCTCGAAACCAAGGGGAATAATAAAACAACTCACACCAGCTTACACAGGTTACCCTCACAACCAGCTTCCTGCACAACTCCAGCTGTTGCTGTGTCTGTAGATGCCAGTGATAATTCTTTCCATCTCCGCACAAAATGTCACATGGACTATAACAACCACCATCTCTGCCCTGACCATTCCCCTATGCATTCTGTACCGTCACTGGTACAGTTGATAGCTTAACGGAAGTGGCTCGCGTCTCCCCATTGTTTCGAACTCATCAGGCACAAACAGCCACGCATCCACTCTCCAAACTTTAACACTCCCACAACAACCAACGACTACGACGGCAAGTCTTTTCCTCAAAGACGTTTTCAAGCAAATACATGCCCATGGTAAGCAGGTACCGCACATGGGAGAGCAAGGCATTTGAGTTTCCAGCAGTCAGTGCTTAACAACGCAGCCCCTTAACTACGCCAGCACCCAAATAACGGCAGGCCTTTAGCAGCAAGCGCATGAACTGGCGTCTACAGATAAATTACATTTCCAGAGCTCCAGGTGCATAGAAAGCCCCCCGATGCATGCTACTAGTGTAGGGGGGAACCAAGAGGAACACTAAAACAATTCATACCTCCTTGCACACACAGCCTCAATAACAAGCCTTCCACACTTAAATCCAGATGTCGCCATGCCTGTAGACGGCAGTGGCCGATCGACCCGTTTCCTTGAAGACCGTCATACAAACCATAACAACGAGCATCTCTAGACCTCGTCCCCGTTTTCATGCTGCGTCGTCACAGCCAGAATAAACATCCTCACTGACGTGGCTTGGCCTGCCACCCGTGTCTTCCCCCCGACACCTGATCACAAGCCGCCACCCACACATTCTTCGAATCCAAACACTCCCACAACGACCAGACACCCAGCCTTCTACGTCACGCCATTCCCGTCTCCAACACTCAATTCCTCGAAGCAGCTCCTCATCTACCTCACCCGTAAACAAACCGCTACACATTCAGCAGCAAACGCACTAGCTGACGCGGACATAACCATTACATTCGCATAGATTTAAATGCCTGGAATGCCCCTGCCATGACACCAGCGTACAAGGACCCAAGTGTAACAATGGACAAACTCCCACCTGTTTTAGCAAGGTACCTCAATAATCCACTTCTCCCACTCAACTCCAGCTGTCGCTATGTCTGCACAAAGCGCAGTGGCCGTTCTTCTCCTCTCCGCACAAGACGTCACACGAACCGTAGCACATGACATCTCTACATCACCCACCCTGTTCGCATTCTGTGCTCTCACCGTCGCAAAGAATAGCATGCCCGAAGTGCTTCGAGACTTCCTATCGAAAAACATTTCCACAACAAAACTCATAAAACGAAAACCCAGACTACTGAGGCGGGCGATTTCCGTATCCAGAAATCAATGCTCCGATGCAGCTCCTCAATCACTCCATGCTAGAACCGCCAGAAAACGCACGTCCTAAGGTCAGCACAAAACAACTATATTCACATAGCTCTGATTGTCGGAAGAGCCTCCTGATGCTTGGCACTATCCTATCTGGGAACCAAGCGAAACAATAATCCAACTTGCACCAGTTTTCACAGGTTACCTCAATAGCAAATTTTTCACACTAAACTCCAGATGTCGCTATGTCTGTAGGCGGAAGTGACCGTTCTTCCCATCTCCGCACAGTACGTCAGGCAAACCATTAAAATCTAGCATATCCAGCAACTCCCTTGCAGATTGTGCGATCACCGCCACAATGAATAGCATAACTGAAGTCGTTCTAGGATCCCCGCCGCTTCAACCTCACCATACACTAGCCGCCACGCATCAGTTCTTCAACTGAAAAGATCCCCACAACAAGCACATGCCCACACTCCTAAGGTAAGCCATTATTGCCGTCTTCTGCAATCAGTGCCCCGAAACAGTTCCTCAAATATCCGACCATCAACATAACGCTAAGCCATCTCCGGATAACGCACTTTCTGACATCACGAGAAACAGGACATTTACATAACGCGAACTGCCTAGAATCCCACCCGTAGCATTAACGTAAGAGCGAATCAAGCGGAACCGCAAACCAGAGCATACCAGTTTGCACATGATAACTCAATAACCCACTTATGGCACTCAGCTCCAGCTATCCCTGTGCCTGTTGAGTATAGTGACCGTCCTTCCCATCCCCATACAAATATCACACCAACCGTAACAACCAGCATGCCTATTCCAACCACCGCTTGGCATTTTGTGCCGTTACCGCCGCAATCAATAGCTTAGCTTGAGTGGTTCGAGCCTGCTTACCGTTCCCACCTCATCGCACATAAGCTGCCAACCCCCACTTCCCCAACTAACACATTCCAACAGACAAACACTCAGATAACTACGGCAAGCTATTTCTGTTCTCCTTCACTCAGTGACCCGAAGTAGCTCCTCATCTACCCCACCCGTAAACAAAGCGGTGCACATTCAGCAGCAAATACACTTCCTGAAGCAGGCACAACAATCACATTCGCATAGATCCAAGTGCCTGGAATGCCCCCCGACCCACGGCACCAACGTACAAGAAACCAGCCGGAAAGCTCACACCATTTGCACAGGTTACCTCGGCAACCCACTTCTCCCACTCAACTCCAGCTGTCGCTGTGTCTGCACACGGTAGTGAACGTTCTTCCCATCTCCGCACAAGACGCCACACGAACCATAACACATGACATCTCTACATCACCTACCCTGCTCGCATTCTGTGCTCTCACCGCCGCAAAGAACAGTTTAGTCGAAGTCATTCGAGACTCCCTATCGAAAACCATTCCCACAACAAGACCCATAAAACGGAAATCCAGACTACTGGGGCGAGCAATTTCCGTTTTTAGAAATCAATGGTCAGAAACAACTCACGCACTTCACCCCTATATAATGGTATACTTTCAGCAGCAAACGGGCTGTCTGAAGTCAGCACAAAAATATTACATTCACATAGCTCTGATTGTTGCGAAAGCCCCCTGATGCATGGAACTATTGTATATGGAAACAAAGCGGAACAATAAACCAACTTGTATCAGTTTGTAAACGCTACCTTAGTAACCCACTTCCCCCACTCAACTCCAGCGGTCGCTGTGTCAGTAAACGGCAGCGAATGTTCTTCCAATCTGCGCATGAAACGTGTCACTAACCATATCAGCCTGCATCTCTACACCAACCACTCCTTCGCAACCTGTCGTCAGCGCCGAAATGAATGACATAACTAAAATGGTTCGACCCTTCTCACCGGTTTCACCTCACCATACATGCGCCGCCACGCACCATTTGCCGAAACTAACATATTCACACGAACGCCTCAACACAAATCCATGCCGTCTCCAGTTCTCTTCCGATCACAATACGAAATAGCGCATCAACCGTAGCCATCACCGTGTCTAGTCCAACCACCCATTGTCATTCTTGGCTTTCGGTGCCGTCACTGCTGCAATCAATTGAAAATCATTTAGGCAGGAGTGATCCTGAGGATTAAGCTGTGAGATTAACGGCTGGCCTGTGGCTCTTGCTGCGATTCTGAGGTCCGTTCGAATGTGCAAATTTGTTTTCTTTCCGATCTGCTTGTTTTTCTTTTATGTTGGATTCCAGCCTTATGATGTTTTTAATGTTTTTCAAGTGAGGCGCATTACAAAACAGAAATCGTTTTAACAACGCCCCTGGTTTCTGTACTGGCAGGTGTGGATTTACGAGTTCTTTTTGCCGACGGAACAATAAACCCTTCCTTGTTTTCACGCTAATTGAAAACGGCATCCCCTGGCGGTGGTTCTCGAAA
>JRZD01000207.1:0-10688 GCA_000826945.1 Eimeria nieschulzi
CTGTGGACACGGAATCAACCAGCCAACGTGCAATTCCCATACTTGCTGGTTCTTTGGGGCCACTGGTCTTTACCAGTTCCATCATGGAGAAAGCTGGTTTTTTTTGAAAAGACTTTTTATGCCGTCTTTCCTGTAAGCAAGCGCTGCAGACACTCTGAGTGCAACCGGTTGCTTGAGGCTATCTACGTTTTTGTCCCGAGCCACTAACGCATTAAAAATAGCGAGAAGAAGCACCTGATAGTACAAGGCTTTCAACAGCAAGTTGAGCAAGAAGGAGATCGTTGTCAAGGCCTTCCTTCTCGCCAGAGGTCGACGCTCTTCCAAACACGTGGTTATTAACGAGAGGCTGGGATAGACACTGGACTAGCCGGGTGAACATCAGCTGCCGCAGCCTGCACACAAAAGCCAGCAAAAAATATCCACAGAGGCATGTCTTCGAATCCAACTAGAGTGTCCATGTGTTTTCTAGAGCTGTCTACCAATGATCCCGTTTTTTGTAGTGTGTATTAAGCTGCCTAAAACCCTGGCGAGGAAGATAAAGAAACTTTGGGTGGATGGGAATGCTGTATGGGAGGTGCGCATGCCATGGGGAGCACTGGCGGTTTACCTGTTAAGTCTGGGCGCTTGTCTTACAATGCTCCATTTGATTATTTCTTGGCCAAGTGTTGATTGGCGCTTACAGATGGCGTGCAGCCGGTACCACAGGGAAAGGAGACTGCCGCTATGCAAGAGAGTCTCAAACATTGCGTCTCCTCGCATATAAAGAGAATACATTGAAGCAGTGTACAAATCACTTGCATCCAAATCGGCCCGTAGAACCTGGGCCAACAAAAATGGTTCTCTTTCTCTCCAAGCCTTCGTCAAAGCAGCATCCGCTGAGGCGTCTGAGAAACAGCAAAAAAATTCGAACGAGGAAAACGCAGTTAAGGATAAAGAAGTAACCATATGGCAACGGCACAACGAATGACAAGAGAAACACTTTGAAGAGAATTTCCACGGGCAAATAACTAGCAACGTTCTCTTAGCCTTCTGTCTGCTGGCCGCAGAGGAAGCAAGGGAGAGGTGAACCGCTGGGGAAAAGGCATTATTTACATTGGCAGTTTTATTAGTTACTATTTCAATAAAATCTGTGTCTTGTGTTCACCTTCGTCTGAGTCCAGCTTGGCTACGGCAGCAGGACGGGCGCAGGTTGCATCGGGGTGTATGACTGCTTCTTTCACATAGCAAAATCGATCTCTGCCGCTTTCTGCAATGAGAGACATCAAAATATGCAAAAGCTTCTTGAGAAAACTGCTGCTTTTCCTTTTAAACTCGAGAAACTCCGGAGAGTCACTGTTTGTAGACTCCTCCATGTCCCGCCTCACGAGGTGCAACTCGCCTGAAAAACACAAAACAACCCGAGATTTTAGAAAACCTTCAGGTCCCATGGAGCGTCTGGACGCCAGAGGCTTTGATCCCTCCGCTCTGTTGCAATTCTCTTCTGCTGCGTGCCGTTTGTGGGGAAGCAGAGGCGGCCATGTTGTGTGCTTAGCAGAAAGTTGAATGCATCGGCACCAAGGGAAGCGAAGGGAAATTGTGGTGTACATCCACCTCTACACATTTGTCTGAATGAAATGTAATGAGAACATGAAAAAGTTACCAATGATGGCGAGCATGACTTGGGCGGCCTGGGAAGGCGAAAGCTCATCGATAAGGTTTTCTAAAAGCTCTTCCACGCGGAGCACATTGAAGACGTGGGCTAAATTCACATCGTCGCATATGCACGCCTTCACTGCTGCCCTAAAAGTGCGGCTCTGCCACGCAAGGCCCTGCTTGTCTTTCCCTTCTCCAATATATTTCTTTAGAGCTGCCTTTCCTGCCTCGACGTAGCAACTGTAGAGGGCGCTATTTGTTATCAGCAGCCTGGCGTCCAGAGCGGCATGAAGCAGCGCGCTGGTCTTGGCTATGTCCAGCCTCTCGGAGGTAAGACACAGCAAGTACTCAAACTCAGCACGCAGGAGCCACGCCATGTTCGCCGCTTGTTTTTGTGATATATCGACTGTCTATTTCATTCCAGATCGGTACTTTGCCTTGTGGCTGGAGTTGTTGTTGGGAACAATTCAAGTCCCACTGTCCTATTAACTTCCTTGGCTTCCCCTGCTGTATGTTCGCCTTTGAAGCTGCTGCTGAGAGTACCAAGAGGATGCAGTCTGTATTGAGCTGCTGCCTATGAGGGGTTAGAGGGAAACAGGGGCCTTCCTCCAGCTCAGCTGGTGCTTTCTCTATCTTTATAAGTTTTACTGTTTATTTGTGCTTAATTTTTCCAACTTTGCGCGCAATTCTGTGGTCTTATCAATGAATCGCTAGCTCGCAACCCCAGCTGTGCTCCTGCTCAGTATTGCAGCTAATAAGCATGGAGGGGGGAGTGGAAATTAATAGAAAATGCCGAATTTTGAATTAATATAGAAAAATAATCCGGGAAAACTTGAAATGAAAATAAACACTGATTGTTTAGGGGTACTTGTTGTACGCATGTATTAGCTGGTCAACTAAGCCCTAGGAATACAAGGCCCCTCTAAGTCGGCAGCAGCCACAGCTCTGGCGGTAAAGAGATCCCCAGGATCCCTTAAACTGGTTTTATTTTTTTCTATTTGTTTAAATTATTTTAAAAAACAATTAAAAATTTTGCAGGTTGTGTCCCCTTTTTGCAATTTGCAACTCATGCCCTCCGATGCTAACAGGAGATCCTTCCTGCCATCTCTCAGTCCTCAGCAGTCACCCCCAACAGGAACACCCCCAAGCTCTACACACCTCCTCAGTAGACATTTTTCAATACAATTAATTTTTTAAAATTTGCTTTATGGGTTTTAATTCCTGCCACAAAGTCATTTCAAGGGGATTGGAGACATCGGAAGATCTACTGGCCCGTCTCGTACACCCCAATTTCATTTCATTAACATCTGAGAAAAATACAACTCTTTGCATTAAGCCCAGCTTACACAGTAAGCATTTTTATTGTCCAGAAGCGGCTTCTGGCTGCAGGTGTAGTGTATCAGGCTGGCCAAACCAGCAATACCAATTGAAGGCAGCTCGAAACGGCCACCAATAACCCATTCAGCCTAAAGCAATATTTGTCCACCTCACATCTGTTTACAAAGACAAGGATTGAATTTGCTTTATCTTGGATTTGCTCATTAAGCAGCACACATTTCCTTTGCCTGCCTTGTTGCAGGCGACCACTTCAACTTATAGGGCGGGCACGCGTTGGTTGATGATGGGGACCCAAGGGCAGCCAGAAACTTTTGAAAACAACCTAACGTGCAACCCCTCTTTTTGTTGCAGATACACTGGAACTGCCGAGGAGACGGCGAAGCCGCTGCCCTTTTGTTGCGCCAAGAGAGGGAGCGATTCCGGGCCTAAGGGAGGTGTCTGCACCAACAACAATGTGTATACAAAAACAGAAAAAGAGAGTCTTTATAAAAGGGCTTTGTGGAAACGTTTGTCTGTTTCCTGCCGCTCCTCAGCAACCCCTCTTCCCCGCCACAGCCTTCCCCTTGCCGCTCATCCACTTCTTCTATTTCTCGTTGCCCTTTTGGTGCCTCTCCATCAAAACTCAAATTTTCAGGATGCATGCAAAAACAGAACTTTATTCGCTCCGAGGGAGGGAGCAACAGCAATGGGTTTTGGGGTGTCGTTCGCCTCCGCGGTACTCTGCGCCCAAAACAATTGCCTAAACGGAACTTGCTACGAAAATGGCGGCCTGCAAATTTGTGTGTGTGATAAGCCTTATTGGGGTCCTCTGTGTAAAGACGTCTTCTCGCTGTGCAAAGGAAATTGCGGCATTAATATTACCACAGGCATTGATTGCAGCAGCGCGCTCTGCTCGTTGGGGACCTGCATAGACACCTTGACGGAACCTTTCTTCAGATGCGAATGTGGAGACTTTTTTGCCGGGACCAACTGCGAAAGGCACAGCAACCCCTGCACCAACGCAGCCTCGAATCCCTGCGGGAAAGGCAAATGCACTTTTGCGCCGGGAAAGGGCAGCGGCATTGTCACATGCCATTGCGACGAAAACTACGAAACTCCACCTGGGGCTGGAATGACGATTGTGAAGTGGGGGAACAGCGAGGTACTTCAAGGACCGTCTTGTACAGTTCAAAAGAACCGGGGTATTGCTAAGCTGAACTTCAGTCTTACCTCCGGCCAGCTCCTTATCTGGTGGGCTATATTCGCCTCAGCAATTCTCCTGCTTATTTGGTGCTGTTATATGGTGATTAAAGAGGGAGGCTGTGGACGCTGGGCTCTTGCACTAAGAGCAGCACCCGAACTGAGAGCCTTAGCATAATATCGATTCGCTGCTGTTTGCTCGACGGACCCCTCGAATAGTTCTAGCTTGCTTGTTTCCCATGCTATTCTTATCTCTGTATGTATCTGTTTATTTATTCTGATATCTGTGTATCTATGTTTATTTATTCTGATCTCTCTGTATGTATCTGTTTATTTATTCTTATCTCTCCGTATGTATCTGTTTATTTCTATACACGCAGCATGGAGTTGAACGCTCCAACTTCTACCTTGGGCAGAAGGGGCTTCCCGTGGCCGGAGGCCACAATAAACTCTAATACCCTTGGAAAACATCCTAAATAAAATAGATTTTGGTAGAAAAGGTATATTTTTGGACACGATTATTTATATTGGAGACAGTTATTTATCAACCTGAGTCGTAGCCTCAGGCTTTTGTAGCCCTTGGTGTTGGGATGTGTTGGGACACACCTCCAGCACTAGGGAAACATTTTGCTCGCTGTGGCTACGTGACGTTCTTCTAGTCAGTTTTGCATCATGTGTGCACATAGGGTGTTTTGGACTTACTCATTATGGTGTTAGTTGTAAATTACAAACACACAGTTTGTCCTGCGCTACACAGATTGACGAATCAGCGCAAAACAGCCAAAAGAACCGAGGGATCAAGTAATAAACACAGTAAAATGCATTTGCATCGGCAATACTTGAAGGCAAGACAAACTTCCATAAATTGGGCACTTTAGCTTTGATAAGCCTTTTTTGCTCAGGCGCAAAAACTCGCATATTTTAGCCGCAAAAGACACTCCAGGGTAGGGGATATCTCTATCCTAGCAAAACCAACCCAAATCAAATAGTAGTCCATTTAATTCTTTTAAAGTATTTAGTGGACTTTTTGTGGTTGCTATCGTTTTTTCACTTTTGTCCCAAGGTGCGCTGGGGCTTGGAAGGGCTGAAATGGAGTAGACGAGGCAGCTGGGGCTAACTAAGGCAGCAATCTACTTTTGCGCTATTAAAGTACTTTTAATTGCTATCAAAGTTGCCTTTATGATTTATTTAAGGAGAGATGACCGTAGAAACAGATGCAAAATAATCCTTTGCATGCCGAGCGAATGCGAGACTCGATCGCTCGCTCAATTCATTTTTTCGAGCTAGAGTAGTCTATTCGTCGTTTATATTGAAGTTGTTGTTGCTGTTAGGTGCAACGAAGGAAGCAAGCTTCCAATGTATGGCGACGCGGAGCCAGAGTAAGTACATTAGGCGCTCCAGACAATTAGGGTGTGTACGCAGCTTCATACTGAACTCTGTATCAGTACTCCTTTTCAGTGTATTTCTTTGGTAGTTCGCGTTAATTTAGCCTTGCAGCCGACCCTCTGCTTGCGTGCGGTTTTACCGGTGGACAGAACGCTCTTGACGCCTTTGAATTGGCCCCAGGATTCCACAAATTTGAATATAGGGAAATCCACCCGCCTGACCCGCTAGAGTTGCGGAAGGACGACTTTCTCCGTTTTTAGAGGAATAAACATTTCCTCTCCCTCTTTCAGAAGTCAGGCAACCATGGAGTCTTTCTTTCAGGCAGCTCTCAGCTCCTTCCTCGAAGCAACTGGGGGCGCAAGCAGGAGCAGCACAAGCACCAGCAGGAGCAGCAGCAGCAGCAGCAGCAGCAGTAGCAGAAATGGCGTCGGCATAAATCCCAGCAGAAGCAACTCAGCAGCCGGAAATCCCGGGCGCAGCGGGGGAAATACGTGGAGAATGAACCGCTTTGGCTCGAGAGCGACCTTCGAGCGTGCTGCTTCTTCACCAACTCCATCAGGGGGCCCCTCAGCAGCACATGCCTCGGGGCCCCCTGAGTCTCCAGTGGCAAACACCGCAGAATCTCGCGACAAAGACAGAGCTAACCCTTCCAATCAGGAGGTGAAGGCCAGCAGCAGCACCAGCAGCGGCACAGCCCGAGCTGCGCCTGGCGGTAGCAGCGGAAGCAGGAGTAGCTCAGCGCATGCAGAAGAAAATGGAAGTAGAGGTGGGACTGCTGAGGACAAGGCAGAGAGCTCGCCGGTGAGGGACAGGGAAGCGGCAGACCGCTTGAAGGATCTTGGGAACGAAAGCTTCCGCAGGGGAATGTACGGGTTGGCCGCTGAGTATTACTCGAAAGCCATTGCAACAGATGCTACTGTTGCCTCTTATTTCACAAACAGAGCGCTTTGCCACAAACGCGAAAACAGATATGCTGAAGCGCTGCAAGATGCTGATGCCGCTCTGGCCCTTGAAGGAATGAACGTCAAGGGACTCTACATAAAAGGAGATGCGCTTGTCCAACTCGGTGTGTACATAAAGCGTTATAAGTTTTGTATTTCTCTATGCCGAACACAAGATCGCGCATCAGAAGCATTGATTTTTATTAGATCTTCCATGGCGGATTACTAGTGATCTGTGCACAAGTAGGGCGGTGTATGTACACTTGAAATGCGGTTTTGTTGGTGCAGGTGATTTAGATGCCGGGCTAATTCTGCTTGAAAAGGCAGAGAAGGTTTCCTCGTCGGGCACAGCACGGGCATCGCACGAGATTCTCCATTCTCTTTTAAACGGCAAGCGAAATTTTGATCCCTGAGCCCAGCCAGCAGGAGACAGAGAATACGCCATTGCAATTTGTATCTGTATTTTTAAGAAGCTGAATTATATCTCAGATGGGGTTGCGCTGTACACTGTGCGTTTATAGCAAAGAAGATGAGGCACGAACGCAACCAGAAACAACGCTCGGCGGACAGGCAAGACCTCGAGGCTTTTCTTAAGGTAGGAGCTTCTCTTAGGATTCCTCATGACCTCGTCTTGCTTAGTTTCGAGGGCCTTTTGGCACTTTTTGACGTTTTTTTGTGTTTTGTGGTTTTTTCTCCCAGGATTGCATCGCCATTGCGGCTCAGCATCGAGAACTCTCAGAGAAAGAAGTCAAGTCGCGGCTTGGGCAGCTGGAGCTTCTTGTGGCTGAGGCAGAGGATGGAAATGCGCCTTTTGAATTGCCCGATTTCCTTACCTGTAGAATCTCCATGGTGCCCCCCACACCCACTCTTTCTCTTCCGCTGCGTAGAGCCGCCTACTTAGGTTTAAGGGTTGGGAAGCCGGTTGTTTAGCTGAGACAGAAGAGCTTAAATGAATTTGCATCTTTCTTTTGTTTTATGGCCTGCAGGGTCTGATGGACGAGCCTGTCATTACACCCAGCGGCATCACTTACGAGCGAAAGTTGTTGCTGGAACATTTCAACCGAAACGGTCCCACGGATCCCATCACAAGGTTCGTTTCGGGTAGCCGCAGCATTGTCTTTTTAATGGCATGTGCATCGGACAGCTAGCGGCACACAAAAGGCTGGAGTGTCCGGACAGCTGCAGCTTCGTATGAGCCAGTAGATGCACGTTTATTTCTGTTTCATGCTTGCCGGTTGAGCAGGGAGCCGTGCGACAGGAAAAATCTCATCCCCAATTACGCCATAAAGGAAGCATCTTCGTGGTTTCTTGACAGGCAAGCCCTCAGGCATTTGAGGACAAGAGAATTCACACGTTTTCATTTTCGGTTCCTAAGAGAAAGCATGCCCGTCTGCTTGCTGTATAGATCAAGCATCTTTATGGTTCATTCTATAAACAGTCACTTTAGTTATGTTAATAGTGGTAGATTTCTAAACAACTTCGGTTGTGTTCCTTTGCGTGTTCAGGCATCCGTGGGCATACGACGCATAGCACCTCACGGCAGGCCGCATTTTATTTGTTTAGATTGAATTTGAAGTAAAGATTCGAAACTGCTGCCTTGGAAAAGAGTGTCTGCGTTTCGTCACCCAGGAGAAACAGCTAAGAGGCGCTACCAATGTTTTGTGGCAGCCTCTGCAAGCGACGCTCTGCCACTAATCAGCAGCAAAAATCGAGCTTCCTTTTGTTGTTCATTGTGTATAAAAATGCATCCTTTTTGAACACCCGCAGCGGCGTAGACTCAGCTTCAGCGCCGTTCCCAAGGTTTGTTTCCCCTGTGCGAAACGAGCGGATCTTGGTGGCCAGCAGCCACAGAAAAACCTTTGGCGGCCCTGCAAGCAGGACCGCAATTAATAGGCTTAAAGCGCGATCACTTTCGCGGAGAAAACAATTACTGGAACGGCAGCTTAGAAGTGCCACCCGGCGCGGTTTATTCAACTATAGTTGTTCCCTCGTGCGGGCAGTTCCAGAGGGCCTCTTATATTTTTCCCACTTGCCCTTCTTTAGGTCTGCCGCTGGCTTCGTAGGTGTAAGAATGCTTCATTTACGTCACTAGGGTTCAGGCACAGCGGCCACCCGCTAGTACACAACAGCTTGCATCATGGAGAGCACCACGTTCAGAGGATTGGCAAAACAATAGCAGAAAAAAGATTTCGTATGGCTGGCCGTTTTGGTAGATGCCGCCAACGGAGGAATTAGGAAGGCTTGTGGCCTCTGCCTCAGCCAGTGGGGCGCCAACTAACATCAGTCTCGCTGTATGTGGGCTAAGAGCTACGCGCGCCTAGAGGCTGTCGACGGAAGAACTATGAGAGCATACGCAGTAATCTTATGCGCAGGTAGAGCTGCCCATATTGGCTGAAAATCCCCCGAGAGAAGTAGAATAATAATAGACTATTTCGTGAAGAAAGTGCTGGAGGAATGTTCAGCTGGTGTTGCTCTGCTCTGCTGCCTCCTCAATTGTTTTGTCCTGAATACATCGGGCACTTTTAGCTTCACCTTTTCTAATAAACAGAGAAAAAGCTTAAGTTCGCTCAGGAAGCAATTCGTTTTCACGAAAAACCCAACCCGCCACGTGGAATGGGAGACCACAGCAACATGCAGGCGAAAGCTAGCTGTTTGATCCTGCCCTTTTGGTGACATCTGAAAGAGCACCGATTGGCGTTTAACTGCCGAGAGGACAAGAGGAACAATAAAAGCTTTTAGTTCTTGGGTTTCTTCTTGGGTCTCAGCTGGCTAGTGTGGCCGCACTTCTTCTTACGGCAGTTGGTGGCACGGGGGGGAAGTCGGGCGTAGCATTTGCGGCAGATCTTCTTTTCGCAGTTGTACTTCGAGGCCAAAAGTGCCAAGGACGGCTCGATAATTCCACCACGGAGGCGCAGCACCTGCACACCAAAAACCAAAAATTAAGCCTTCCATTATTTTGATTCGTACTGTGTCTGAGATTCTCATTTCTATCTCACAAGCCAACATGCAGAACATCCCCATCAACAAAACGCAAGAAGCGCGTCGACGCATTTCAGGACTTTAATACGACTGATTAGAGATTGCAAACAAGTCAACAGCAAAATGTACACTTTGTACGTTTTTACAGCAAGTGGCACATTAAGTGTAGCTGCTCAACCAAAGTAGAACCGAAACTACTGAAATTTCCCTTGGAACGATTCAGACGAAAATGGGCAACTGTCGCGGGTGACCAATCATGCGGAGGCTCCCCGCTAAGCTGGTTAATGCACCATAAAAAAAATCTATCGCCATGGATATTCATAATCATCAACAAAACAAGCAAAGTGTGTACAGATCGCCCCGCAGCGTTGCTCCCTCGTGCATTTCCGGTATTCCTCGGAATCCACAGAAAGTTCACTGCGCATGAAGTAAATAATAAATAGTTGAAATAACGGTGGAATTAGAAAGTGCCAGTCATAGCAAAGGGTACATCTGGGTCGCATGCAGGAGGGAGTGGGGAGCCGTACAAGGTGAAGAGTGCTCTCTTTCTGGATGTTGTAGTCAGACAGCGTCCTGCCATCCTCCAGCTGCTTGCCAGCAAAAATCAAACGCTGCTGATCAGGGGGAATTCCCTCTTTGTCTTGAATTTTGGCTTTCACATTTTCGATCGTGTCGGAAGGCTCCACATCCAGAGTAATCGTTTTGCCCGTCAAGGTTTTCACGAAGATTTGCATTTTCTAAAATCAATTTGCACTCTCGGGGAGACCCAATGATGACGAAAGTGAGATGCAACTTCTTCTCATTTAGATCCACCCTTCCTTCCTCAACAAATGCATGTAGACTTGGGGTGGTAGCTGGCGGGGGAGGCGGCAGACGCAGCCCCATCAGCTTCCTGCACCCCAATTTGAACAGACAGATTCTTCGACATAAAACATTATCTTGTCTCCTATTTTATAAAAATTGCACATTTTTATTCATCAGAAGGGAACGTTCATCGAGCCAGATTGTTTTGGTGTTACAATGCTGGTGTGGAATTGGTACTTTGTCGCTCTCCCCTGTGGGACATAGAGATTAACGAGGCGGTACAATAAATGGTCGAATATTCAGGATTAACTACAACTCGTTTTAAAGAAAAGCAAAGAGGGGGGGATAGGTTATTCACTGTATGTGAGGAACAGTAGCGCAGATATGTGTTGGGATGCGTCGGTGCCCACAAGATTCAGGCCAGATGCA
>JRZD01000216.1:0-10403 GCA_000826945.1 Eimeria nieschulzi
AACAATAAATCAACTCACACCAGCATGGACAGCTTACCTCGCTAACCCTTTTCCCCCAGTCAACTCCATTAGCCGCCGTGTCTGCAGACGGCAACGACCGTTCTCCCCACCTCCGCACACAACGTCACATAAGCCACAACAACCGGCATCTCTATGACATCCACCCCTTCGCATCTTGTGCTGTACAATGAATAGCTTAACTGAAGCCGTTCGAGCCTCCTCACCGTTTTGACCTCATCACCCAGAGGGCGCCACGCACCCATTCTCCAAACTAAAACATTCTTTCAACAAATCCCACTAACAAGACACGCAGAGTACTACTGCATGCCATTTCCGCCTCCAGTGCTCACTGCCCCGAAGCGACTCCTCAAGTACCCCACCCCCAAAATAACGCTACGCCTCCAGCATCAAACGCACATACTGAAGTCAGCAGAACAATGACATTCACATAGCTCCACGTGCCTGAAAGGCCCGCCGATCCATGACACTAGCATATGGGGAAAAAGGGGAACAATGTACTCTTTCGCACTCAATTCCAGCTGCCCCTGTGCCTGTAAGCGGGAGTGACCGTTTTTCCCATTTCCGCACAAAACGTCACACGAAGCATAACAAACAGCATTTCTACATCAACAGCCCTTTCGCATTCTTTGCAGTCACCGCTGCAATGAATAGCTTAACTGAAGTCGTCCGAGGATCCCCAGCATTTCGCTTTTACCACATATAAGCTGCGACGTAGCAATTGTCCTAACTAAAACATTCCAACAGGCAGACACCCGACTCCTACGGCAAGCCACTTGCGTCTCCAGAAGTCTCCTCAAGTACCCCACCCCCAAATTAACGCAAGCCTTACCCAGTAAACGCACCAACTGATGTCGGCAAAAACAATTACATTTACATAGCTTCAAGTGTCTTGCATGCCCGCCGATCCATGACGCTAACCTACTCGGGATGCAAGTGGAACATTTAACCAGCTTCCATCAAGTTGCACAGGTTACCTCAGTAATCCTCTTCCCGCACGCAACTCCAGCTACCGCTGTGTTTGCCTATGCCAGCGATCGTTTGTCCAATCTCTGGACAAAACGTCATATGAGCCACAACAACCAGCATCTCTGCATTATACACTTTTTCGCATTCTGTGCCGAGAATAACGTAACTGACGTTGTTCAAGCCTCTCCACCGTTTTGACCTCATCACAAATAAGCCGCGACGCGCTTGTTCTTCAAACTAAAACATTCCCACAACAAATCCCACAACACAGACACCCCGACTACTACTGCATGCCATTTCCGTCTCCAGCAATCGGTTTCCCGCAGCTCCTCAAGTACTCCACCTCAAAAATAACCTTAGATCCCCAGAAAACGCACTTCCTGACGTTGGTAAAAATCCTATATTTACATAGCTCCAAGTGCCGCGAATGCCTCACGATCCATGACGCTAGCCTACGGCGGAATCAGATCGAAGAATAAACTAATCTCACACCAATTTGCACAGATCACCACAATCATCCTTCTCCTGTCCTCAACTCCAGTTCTCGCTGTGCCTGCAGAGGGAGGTGACCGTTCTTCCCACTTTCATAAGATATATCATACGAACCATAATAACCAGCATCTCTAGGCCAATTACCGATTCGCCTTTAATGCGGTCACTGCTGCAATGAAAAGCTTAAATAAAGTTCTTTGAGCCTCCCGACCGTTTTGACGTCACAAACATACGTGTCGGCACGCATCAGTTTTTCAAAATAAAATACTGCAACAAGAAAACCCACAAAACAGACACCCCGGCTACCACGGCAAGCCGTCCCCACAAGTCAGTGCTCCGAAGCAGTTCCTCAAGTATCCCACAGCCGAAGTAACGCTAGGCCTTAAGCAGCAAATGTACGCCCTAAAGTCGGCAGAACAAATACATTCACATGGCTCTACGTGCCTGGAATGCAGCCGGCCCACGACATTAGCTAGTGGAGGAAGCAAGTGGAACAATAAAGCAATTTACATTAGTCTGCACGGGTTACCTCAATAACACACTTCCCACACTCCATTCCGACTGTCGCTGTCTGCAGACGGCAGTGACTGTTCCTCCTGTTTCCGCACACAGCCTCACATGGATCTTAACAACCAGCATCTCTACGCCATACACCCCTTTGTATTCTGTGCCGTTACTGCCCCAATGAATAGCTTAGCTAAAGTTGTTCGAGCCTCCTCACCGTCTCGACATTAGCACATATAAGCCGCCACGCGCCAGTTCTCCAACCTGAAGCACTCCTGCCCACAGCAAATCCCACAAAACAGAGACCCCGGCTACTACGGCAAGCCATTTCCGTCTCCAGCACTCAGTGCCCCGAAGCAATTCCTCAAGTACGCCGCTCCCAAAATAACGCTAGGCCCACAGCAACAAACGTACGCTCTGAAGTCTGCAGAGCAAATACACTCACATAGCTCCACGTGCTTGGAATGACGCTCGTTCATGACACTAGCTAGTGGAGGAAGCACGTGGAACAATAAACCAACTCATACCAGTTTGCACAGGTTGCCTCAACAGCCCACTTCCCCACACTCAACTCAAGCTGTCGCTGTGTCTGTAAACAGCAGTAACTGTTCTTCGCATCTTTGGACAAAACATCACACGAACCTTAACAACCAGCTACTCTACGCCAACAACCCCTTTGCATTCTGTGCCGCCACCGCCGCAGGCAAGAGCGTAACTGAGGTCGATCAAGCCTTCCCATCGTTTCGATTTCATCATACATAAGCCGCCACGCACCAGTTATCCAAACTAAAACAGCCCCACAAGAAAACCCACAAAACGGACACCCAAACAACTACCGCAAGCCTTTTCCGTCTCCAACAGTCAGTACCCGGAAGCAGATGCTCAAGTAATCCAAAACCAAAACCGCGCTAAGTCTTCAACGACAAACGCAGTAGCTCATTCTGACAGACTTAATTGAACAACGGCATGAGCGACAAACGATCACCAACAACGAAGTGCGATACTACAGCGCCGATCGTTATCTATCACCTTACGTGGCGCATTGGTGACTAAACAGACAAAAATCCGGCTATCTGTGTCAATAACCAGGAAGAACCACTCAGATGGCACGCACTGGAGCTTTCATCGTCTGTAAAGTGTTGAATATACATATAGCGTTGCAGAAGGCAAGCAGACTGGCAACGCAGAATCGCGGGTTCATTTGCGTGAAGACTCGACTATGGAATGGATAAGGATATTGCTAGGCAGCAAAAAGGCAGCCACCTGCTAACACCATCCACTATAATCAGGTGTAAAAAGACAAATAGTCGGCAGGAATGGTTGTACGCACTATCCGCAGCTAGCTGACGGGTTGCTACGTCCGGTCCAGTCCTATATCTACTAAATGCTGGCACATCAAGCCAACAGTATGCATTCTTTAAACACAATTTAGGCATCAAAACGCAGTGCCATCGAAACTAGCTTTCGACGCTGAGTCACCCATGCTAACGTCTGCAGCGCACTATCTTTGACAACCCAAACTGCTATGCACATACTATAGTCATCAGGATTCCACTCACATCGCCTCGTTATCTTTCTCCCTTGTAAGTTCATCAAATGACCGAAGCACCTACAGAATTGTTGCAAACAGAGCCAAGCAGAATTTCACGCTAATGTTTAAAATCATAGAAAATTCACGCGAACTACGTAACAGCTTTTTACAACTGTCGGCAGCACCTTCATTGTTATATCGAACATGAGAACTGCAGGTGTCCTAGACAGCATGTCATATCCACTTTGGAAAAGGCACAAACAACTAATCAGCCGGGAAAATATCGCTTTGTTGACGTTCAAGACTCACGCAGGTTACACATGTTGAAACTAACAACGCACTAGCAAGAGTCCACGATACTATTACAGCACTCACAGCTGTCAACGAGTTAACAAGCTCAGCGGCCCCAACGCCCCCACCAATGGACGGTTCGAACTGGGGGCACCTGAACGTTTACTCAGCCTGGTGCGCTTGGCCCTCGGTGAGTTGTAAACGCAACTTGGTCGTAGACTGGGAACGGCGGGAGCCAGCATCCTGTGTTGCAGACGAAAACTACGCTGACATGATCACTAAATAAAGCTGTACTGCACAGCATCTGTGCTTAGTGGCCTCACACAGTGGGCCACCGCAAGAATCGCATCTCAAAAGCCTGAACTAAGTGGGGCGTGGAACTCATTTCCTGGAAGACTCTGCCGGATGATCGTTGAGGCACGTCTAATAACGCACTCGCCCTGTGGCAACAGTTCTGCCCACACAACATCCATCACCATTTTAACACGCTGTTCCTTTGCCGCAATTCCTTAACCCTCAACATAGGAGTGAACTCAATAGCACCAAAATATGCCATGCAACTCCGTTTCTCCAACAGTGGCACACACATAGGAACAAAGCGATTAATTACAACCAACGCCAGTGAGCCGTCCATTCTAAAGAAAGTACCACAGGACAAATTAACCAGCTTCACACATAACCCCCATACGCATCCAGTCTGTGACACACACATGTATACAGGCATGTCTAATAACACCCTGTGTCTTCCTGTGACAGTAGTGCTGTCCACACAACGCCTATCACCACTTTATCAACGTGCTTGCTTTTTCTCACTCACTTAACTCTCAACACAGACGTCGGCTCAATACCACTAAAATATGCCATGCAAACCCCTTGCCCCAACAATGGCAGCCGCACACTAACAAAACACCGCAAAATACGCCACTGTAACCTACACCTTTCCACCGTTTAACAAGGTTGTTGGTGGTACATTACTGCTAACACGTCAGGCAAACAAGCTGAACCGTGAAGCGCGGTTGGAGTCGAAATGCACGTCTGCAGCTTTGGAAGTTTCGATGCATTCGGCTGCTCCATAGAAATGAGCAATGACGGAGGTGAATTGGAAGGTCGCTGCAAAAGGTGAGGAGCGCTGCTTCTCCTGATTTTGGCAAAGCCAGTAAGTGATGTAGCGTGAGGCTGTGCTATAAGGAAAGCAACAGTTTATTTCCCGTCGGTCCTAGCTACAGAAACGCTCGTACAAGATTGTTAAACCGCTGCAAGCGCATTTTGGCCTCCATGAAACTCACTTGTTGCCTGAGGAACACTAAGAAGAACGGGCAGGCCAGCAGCGTTGAAAGGATTGCAACACCAAGCGCAGATTTCACTTGCTTCCGCAAAAGAATTTCTCTAGTATAGGGATTAACAGCATCTTGTATGTGGGTTTCGGTTCCAAGTTCGATATTGGGTTCCTTAAAGCGAAGGTCCGGCTCGGCGCGCCCATTTACCATCGGATTGATCAAAAACAACGGCCAACAAATAAAGTATCTTCATTTGCAAAGTCTGTGCTGGAAGGTGCTTCGATGGTCCTAAAGTCTCTAGCAACAGGTATGATTTTTCCTGCAAGGCACGAAGGTCTGCCGTGTTCTCGAATGTGAAACAGATAGACATTATTTTAATTGTTGTAACTTCAAAGTTTTGGCGTTTAGTGGAAGTGTCGCAACCAAACAGATTAGGCCTCAAGAGCTAATTATCTAATTGGGCTCATGCTGTTTCAGATGCCTTATCCAAGTAGAGTGACACTGACTCCTTACTAATCCTTCTCTCAACTCATGAACCACAGTAAATAAAATGCTATGCATGTTGATATGCCAAGGGATTTGCTTGGTACTATCCATGTCGTTCTGTATCTACTCCTCGTCAGGGATTTCTTAGGTTCGTCTGGGGCTGCTAGTTCTTTCTGTCCCTTGCACTGCCTGTACAGAAAACCGTTTTAATTCTTTAATATTAAAAATCTGTTAACTTAACTGCCGGCTTTGATAGGCAGTTAGCGAGTTCGAAGCCGATGTCCTATCTTTATACAGCAAAATGGCCTCTTGTAATCCCCCCAGCTACTGGGCTGGTTCCTTCATGTGATATAACTCAAGTTCAAAATCTTTACTTATTAATAAGAACTACACTTCTTTTATTTTGAGGAACTTGTAGTGATCGTTGCCCGTTAGCAATCTTCATTTCTGTAGTACGCTTCTCACGATCATACTTTGGCCTCTGTTTAAAGGCCATAAGTATTAACACGAAAAATAACCTAAGAGTAAATAGTTCCACCCAAGAAGATTTGTCTTTTAAGCTTGCCTTTCTGACTCCATGCCGGCCTCAGCAGAGCCAAGCAGCAAGAGCATGCGGGCAAAGTGCAGCTAGTCTGCACATTGGGTAATTAGGTACAACCTCTGCAGAGTCATGTAGCTCTTCACCGGTATTCTGAAATATTTTGAAAGCTCGCGAAGCCTGTCCGAAGCACCATGGGCGGCTCAAAGGCTCTCAGAGCACTAGAGCTCCACCCTCTTCTTAGCGGGCTAATTATATATAATAGCACTCTGCTCCTCAGGGCATGCCTCTGACTCACTAGGAGTCTAAACTACAAGCCACGG
This sequence comes from Eimeria nieschulzi, assembly GCA_000826945.1. Lineage (NCBI taxonomy): Eukaryota > Apicomplexa > Conoidasida > Eucoccidiorida > Eimeriidae > Eimeria > Eimeria nieschulzi. The sequence goes on from JRZD01000216.1 coordinate 6,430, forward strand.
CAGACCCTCGGCAAGCATTTTGGATTTCACTCAGGTCAAACCCCAAAGCACAAACCACTCATCGCTATTGAGACGTCTCCCAATCCACTCTCACCACTGCTCGGGATCCCCTTGGAACGTTGCACGACACGCACGCACGCATGCAAAACTTTAATTTTTTTTATGAGCTTAAAGTTGAAAGCCACTTAGAGGCTGAGTAGGAAGCAGGACTCAAAAGAGGTGACGGGGAGGGAGAGCCGCGAGGACTCAATCCTGCCACAGAGAAAGCTTATTTTAATTTTTGCAATTAAGCAAGTCCTATTGGTTACATTAGAAGTGCTTTTGAGATTAGCGGAGAATCGTATGTTTGTCCGGATTGCTGCTAGATGTCTGGGATCATCCGAGTGCAATGTCATCGGCGGGCACTGTCCTGGTATGACACCGGGAGGAATTGGGATCGATGTATAGCTAGAATAATACGGGTGACATAAATGAAGCAGTAGGTTGGGTATAGATGGTGATTTAAGGAAGTCAGTTTGCAAGGACCGCTAGTCACATGCGCCTATGGGCTTGGAGTCCAGGTGGTCTGCTGGCAGAGCAAGAGGTCTGAAACAGCAGCAGATATTTTCTTAAAATGATGTAACCAACTTTCTTTTTGGCTAGCTCTCTATCTCTTCTTTAGGGCTCCGGCCTATACTCAGCCCTCGTGGCTTAGAGCTTGGGTGTTCCTGCTACTAAGCAGAGTGTCTAGGGCAACTGGATCTACATTTTATTTTCCAGATAATCTAGGCAACCTCAGCATAATTTTATAGCTCCGAAAAGTAAGAGAGAAGTTTCTGCAAAGGCGCCCAAACCCAGAAGAAACGCGCACACACGGCTAGCTGCCACACCCACAATCACGCTACTCTGCCGCTCCAAAGACCGCTGAAACCCGAAAACCAGCTCTACCCTGCCCCAGAAAAGGAAAAAAAAAAGAGAAAAGAAAGAACACCACTGGACTCCCACCAGGGTCCTCCCAAAGGAACGCCTCGCAGCTAGCTGCAGCTACCTCGATGCTACAACGACAGAAGATTTGATCTATTCCTGCTGAGGGAAATATACACGGCAAACGCTTCAGGACAATGAGTTCTCTTTTGGAAAGCCTTGGAAAAAATCTGCTGCTTCCCCAAGCATTTCAGCATACCTCGTACAGTTCCAAACAAGGAAGACAGGTTTTAAATTTGCGCTTCCGAGTTCCCACCCTGAAACGCAGTCAGCCGACAAGGAATACTCGGGGGGCTTTTCCTCGTTCCTTCAACGTGGGAAGAAGGGTCCTCTTCGAGTTTTTTGCTTTAAGTGGATTATTACTTCAACAGTTTGTCTCCTAAGTTGTATTGCGGGTCATTAACTTCGTAGGCGACCAGATTCCTAAAGCGTGCAGAACTGTGATATGGTCGAACGAGCTAGAATTGCCTACATTACGTGGGTTGGTAGACGACTTGAATACTTAAATTAAGTTGAAGGAGGAGAGTTTGAGACTACTGCAAAATCCTACATAATGCCACTGCACATTCGAGCGCGGGTTTCTCTCCCTTTCAAGTTATGATTTAAAAAAATTTTAACACAGGCAAGGATCAGGAATTGTTTGTATAGTATCAAACCCCGCTGGCGTGAGCAAGGCATTGCTCCTGTGATCGCCAAAGCCCACAGAATGTAGCAAGGACAAGCAAATTCCATGCGAAGAAATATCATTTACACTGTGGGAAACCAAGTTTGGTCCTCTCCAGCCACTCTGCCTACTGAAGGATGTTCTAAATTGAAGAAAGGCTTGTCGGACCATTCGCTATGACAAGGCCTTGTGTTACAACTACCTCGAAGCTACAACATTATTCCTTTATTTCAACAGGCAAGCATGCCGGTTCTCTTCTAATAAAATAAACAGGCAATTGTAAACGGCTTTTTCTATTTTTGAGCAAGAAGGAGAACTGCAAGGGGGGCAACGTTTTCGTAAGGATCAGCGAGCGACCACCCATTGCCTGTCGGTCTGCAGGCAGCCGGAACCGCAATGCATTTCAGTGCGGACATGGGGAAAATATAAATGAATATATTTTATTATTATGTAGAAAGATCTCAGCATTCTCGAGGAACCTAAGAATGCTGTGGGGAGCCCGGCCTTCTCGACATGCCCCTCTATTGACTCACGCCCAAGTGTCTGGCCGCAAGGTCTCGCACGTCTCAGGTTGCCTCTCCACAATAAGAAAGGCAAACGAAAGAAAACAAAGATGGAATTGAGAAGAGGCGCTTTGTCGCTCTGTCGTACGGGTTTGCCATAAGACCCAGAAGCCTCCTCATTGCTAGCCAGTGCAGCTACTGCTTAGCAGACAGCCCAGCCCAATCCTTTCCTATTAAGCACTCGCAGTTTCTGGCATAACTGAAGACAGTGTGGGGGCAGACGAGGACGAGAGAGAGACGCACTGGCACTACAAGGCAGCCGAGGGTCCGTGGCCTGGCTCATTCTCAGGGAGCTCCTCCCATTTGCCCTCTCGATTCTACGAGACCATTGAGGTCCCCGTGAACACCCAGGCTCATCTTTTATCTGGATAATTTAATAACAGTTTATTTCCACACTGAGAGGCGAGCGAAAATGGCGGACGGCAAGAAGGGTGAGAAAGACACTTTTGATATCCAGAAAAGACGCCCTCTAAACCACCCTTGACAGAACATTTCTTGCCTTTGAATAAATGCCAAGCGAAATGTGAACCGGTCATCAAGCATCCCTGGAAAGAGGCTTGTGCGGTGTATGTACAGGTACCTCCGAAAAGCTGGATAGCACGTTGATGTGCTTGATGTGCTGCCGCAACTTCTGGGCTGGCATCTTCACGATAAGGCACGCCTTCTTGCCAGACAGCCTTTCCGTTTTGTTTCCCATTTAGTGTCTACCCGTTGCCCTTCCTTAGCCGGAAAATGGCAGAGACGCATGTTTCTCTAGAGTATATCATGTGGCATATGAAAATATAAAGATCTTGATACTTTGTCTGGGAAGGGCTGTGTTGTTGCGACGTGCTTCAGCATTGTCTCGTATTTCTTTTGGGTCGGACTTATGTACTTTGTAGGTGCAGTCATCCTCCTCACGGGTACGTCCAAATGGGAGACACCCTCTCGGTCGTCATCTCTCTGTTGCTTAGCAGTACTGCTGCATCTGCCTCCCTTTCTCCCTGCTAGCACCATTTTTTCCACTTGGAGGTTCTTAGTAAAGAGAAGACAGGCAGACTATATAAGCAGGGAGAGCTTTTGTGGTTTTTGCGGTCATGTGGGCTGGAGGAACTTCAGGCTATACGTACAACGCACCGAGGGTTTACTCAGAAATCGCATGTCCAATGACTTCTTCTGTTTACATCTTCGTTTCTCTCTGGCTTCTCCAGGTAGGCGATTCTACACCCCAACCCCATGCTGTACATGCGAGCTTCGGTGCTGATACTGACTTCCCTATTTTATCACTGTGCTTTCCGGGTGTAACTACAGTGCATCATTTTCTTCTTCACTTGCTGGGCATACTCGACTGTCGTCATATCGGGAGAGTGCGTAGCACGACCCCCAAATCCCAAATCCCTCTAATCCTCAACTCTATTAAGATGTCCTCGGAACGAGCTGAGAGCAGAGACGCCCTATTATTTCTCCTTAGCAAGAATTCTTACTAGCAGCGAGCAATAGCAGCAACTGCTGCTGTACCGAATAGAGTCTCTAAAGAAACCCCTTTCGAACTATTGCACTCCCTCTCTTACCAAGCACCAGCTTGTGCCCGCGTGTGTTTCTCAGCCCCCCTCAGCGTCAGCTGATGTGTTGCTTGCTGTAAAATTGTTTTGATTCTTTCCAGAGATGACACGGAAAACGCTCAATTCCATCGCCCTACAATTTCTCTCGTGGTTATTGGCTTCTTCGTAAAGACAGTCCCGACTTGGGTCCGACTGGTGCATGTGTTCAACTGCTGTCAACTCACTGTATGGACATTGGACCTG
>JRZD01000221.1:0-10369 GCA_000826945.1 Eimeria nieschulzi
CCGTATCCGAATCCTGAGCAGACACAAAAGCATATTTCAGGGAAAAGAGAAGAAAGGAGACTTTAGAAAAGAGGCAAAAGAATATTGTAGGGAAAAGACACAAAAGCAGACTGCAGGGAAAAGAGACAAAATACGACTAAAGAGAAATGAGACAGAAAAGACGGCCCAACGAAAAGAGACAGACGGAGACTGGCAAGGCGTAAGAAAGGGAGACATTTGTGGAGATCTTGCGAGCAAAGCAGCTGAGGCATCAGCAGCAAGGGGGACCTCAGGGCAGGAGAAGGCGGGAAGCACAAAGTCAGCAAACAACACAAGACGTGAGGCCAGCGGAGACAGGAGGAAACAGGAAAAGAGAGGGAAGGAGACAAGAAAAGAGAGACGAGAAGACAGAGAATGAGAGAGGAGGAGGCAGGAAAAGAACCAGAGGAGGCAGGAAAAAAGACAGGAGGAGTCAGAAGAAGAGACAGGAGGAGACAGAAAAGAGAGACGAGGAGACAGCTGGCTTGTTTCTAGCAGGGAGATCGAACAGCAACAGCCAAAGATAGGTGGGAAGTTCCAATGGAGAGGAGAGACAGGAAGGTCAACGCAATCAAAGACAAACGAAAACATGACTTTAAAAGTAGTAAAAAACACTCTGAACAAATAAGAAGAATGAGAGATGAATATCCCTTCCACAGGCGGAAGAAATCGAACTGACCTGCAACTCGCAGCAGCTTCCGTCAAAACAGAAAATTCCCTGCTTTGTGCTTTTAAGAGGCAAGTGGGTGGTAAGCTGCAGAGCGGGGCAGACAGAGGATTCGTCTGTCTCCGTCTGCTGCTGGCCTTCAACTGGTTGGATGTCAGTAACACTAGCGAAAGAGGCCATCACCTTCCTCTTGAGGAAGCCAATCCCTAAAGCAGCCAGCAGCGCCTCCACGCTGTCGCTCCGCCCTCCCAGCAGCAACTGCCAGCTGCCGTAAAAAGCTGAGGGACTTGTGCAGCAGAGGGGCCGGTAGCACTCAGCCACATCGCCTGAGCCAAACAAAGAGAAAAATAGACACACAGAACTCAGGTCTTTCTGTGACAGCCTCTGTCTCCCTCCTGTCTTCTTTCTGGCAATTTTTTGACACTCGCCCTTGAAGCTCCTCAACGCGTGCGATTTTACGCAGCGCTTTCTTGCTGCGCTAGCTTACGTACCCTCTGCGAAGTTCTCTGTGTAGTCTTCGGGGTCCAAAGGGTCCGTTAGGAGGAGACACACTGTGGGGGAAGAAAGTCCAGTTGAAGCGGATTCAGATCCGTTCTGCACTTCTGTATCCTGCAACACCAGGAAAAAAAGAGCCAAATTTCCTTTGAGTTGAATGGCAGAGCATTCGTACGTACACAGGGAGCAAAGACAGACGAAACCAACTCCCTTTTTGCAAAAACAAAATTAAATAAATTAACTTTTATATTATAGCAAGGAAAAAGCCAAGGTTTCAACGCTATAAAACTGCCTTTCCGCACATCTTCAGCCAGCGTGGTTCGTCCCATCGTGTTGGAAGGAGGGAGAGGACGGAAAGAACTATAATTTTCTGGCCCCCTTTTCAATTAAATAAATAATCTTAATAAACTAATAAAATGTGTTTTTACTATTTTTTCTTGCAAATTTAAACAGAGAACTCTTGATTGCAGTCTGAGAAAGGCAGTGACCGCGGAGACGGCGGCGCTGCTCTGCTCCTTCCTGCTGTGGCAGTTACGGCAGAAGAAACAGTTCTCTTTTTCTTCAGCAACAAACTTTGTATATTTTAAAGTATTTAATAATTTTAAAAGCATGTGCAAAGAAAATTTTAAGGAGGACCCACGCGTTGGAAGGAACACAAGAGACTAAAGTATTTGTGGCTTGATGAGATTTAAATGCCTTGCCTTTCTTCGCAAAGTTGCGTCTGCTTTTTTGTTTGCTTAGTTTCTCGTTGCGGTCCCTCGCTTAGCGCTCAGCCTGCCGTGCCTGTTCCCTTCCGTCTCCTCCGTCAGCACAGAAGTACACACAGAACAAACCCTAAACACTGACGTTTAAGCGTTGAGCATCCCAAAGGAGGAATTTAAATTAAATGCCATGTGACGGGAAGCAAACCCGTGTAGATCAGGACTGCTGTAGTGCATGTGCACCCCAGCAGATGAGCCATGGAGGCAGCAATGGCATTTTTATCTCCCTTCCTAAACGCTGGTGATGCGTCTAAAGGCGGCCACACAGCAAAGAGCAATTCCTGCGAAGGCTCATTTGAAGAGCCAGAGACAAGAGACGGGGATAGACGCGCCTCTTTTCCCTTTAAAGATTTTCCTTCCTCGAGGCCACAGCTGCCCTCTTGCAAAGGGGCCTCAGCAGTCCGGTGGTTGGAGTGTTAGCCTGTTGGCTTCTCGTTTGACTGCCTAATCTTGCTAGGGCTAAGAGCGATACCACTTCCTTTGCAGGTGTATATATGCATATATATATAAATTTATATATACATGTGTTTATTAATATGTAAATATAAGTAGACTCATGTTACTTCTCCCCTAGTGCTGTAATACAGGCTAGTGCTACTCGGTTTGCCTTGTGGGTTCTCTTCCGCGCCAGTGCGCAGTGAGACAAAAAGCGCGTGCCTTCCCACGCATCAGTTGACAAAAGCGCAGAGAGGCCCGTGAGCCTTCTGCTGTCTCTGCTGCTACCTCAAGAAACAAAATACCAGAAACAAGCACCCAACTGTACGGCAAAAGGGAAGGGGAGCCTCTCTATCTGTCTCTGTTAGTCCCTCCCCTCCCCCCCCCCGCCGAAAGACACTGACACCAGCAGCAGCAGCAGCAGCGCTGGCCAGCAAGCACATAAGCAGCCAGGCTGCGCGGAGTGACCTGAGTGGAAGCCCCTCCGAAAGGGGAGGGAGAAGAGAGAGACCTAAATGAATTCCTCTTCGCCGTCGTGGTGAGCCGGTTCTTCTTCCGAGCAAAAGTCAACTTTATAACGCAAAATTCCACCGAGGCCGCCAAAACCCTTCTCAAACTGCGAACCCTCTTGTGACCTGAGAACTCAACAACGCAAAACAACACCCTGTAATACACCACTTCGGGCTGTAAGTACACCCTACAGTATATGACCTCGGGGTGTGTGTACAGCCTAGAATACACCCCAAGGAAAAGCCCTGAAAGACATACTTGTTGGTAACAAACTCAAGAGTCGCTCCGAAGTTTCTGTAGTTGTTAACAATCCACTCTGTAAGGGGCTGCTGCTCCACGGCCTCGAGCTCCCCGCCATCTTCTGCCTTGTAAAAAGAATCCTTCCGCGCTGCCTCGGGAGACGCATGTACAATCCTCTCCTCCCCTGAGGCCTGGTTCTTCAACACTATTCTGAGACAAACACGCAACAAGCCCTCCCACACAGTGAACCCTAAACCCTAAACCCTAAACCCTAAACCCTGTTGCGTGCTCCCGAAGAATGCGTCAGGCAGAGCAGCAAACGAGGGCAGAAGCTCCAATGAAAAGAGACTGTTGAGTAGGAGAAGAGACAGTTGAGTAGGAGAAGAGACAGTTGAGTGAGAGACGGTTTATTAAGAGCCAGTTAATAAAAGACAATTCATGAAGGGAGGAGACAGTTGATTAAAAGAAGAGACAATTGAGTAAAAGAAGAGACAACTGAGTAAAAGAAGAGACAGTTGATTGAGAAAAGAGACAGTCGAGTAAGAGAAGAGACAGTCGAGTAAGAGAAGAGACAGTTGAGTAAAAGAAGAGACAGTTGAGTAAAAGAAAAGGACTTACCTAAGTGTGTCAAGTGCCTCATATACAATTAGAGTATCAACTGCTCCCATCTCAAGAGCCTGGAGACTCTCAGAAATTCCAAAAACATATTTTCCCGTGTCTTGCGCGACTTCGTCGAAGAAACGGCCAATCAAGCGCTTCTCCTGAATAAACTTTACGTTCTGCAGCCTGTGCACAACCACGTACACCCCAAACCCTAAACCCTAAACCCTAAACCCTAAACCCTTGAGGACACAGGAGGTTGGGTTAGGGGGACTAGCGCACGTCTCCGAAACGAGCTCGATGGCCTGATTAAATCCGTTGTCTCCTCCGTAGGAGACATCCACAATTTTGAGGACTTTAGCATGGAGTCTCTGATCGAACATGTCGCTCATCGCTAAGTCGTTCTTGAAGTCGGCAGAGCCCGCCAGCACCAAACCCGCGACGTTTACCTGCAAAGGAGACAGAGAAAACAAACAACAACACATGGCGGTAGATGAGACACGCAAACGCACAGTGAAAGACACATACTCGCCAGAAAGGGACAGCACAGCAACCAATCCACCCCCCATCTCCTCTGTCTCCTGTCCCTTCTGTGCTCTATACATGCCGCTGCATCCTCTGTCTGTCCCTTGGGTGCTGCTGCGGCGTCGTTATCTCCATAACCGTCTCTGTGTCTCTGTTTGTGTTATTTAGTAGTGATGGTTGGCTGTCAGTATTGCGTGTACTTTGTCTTGTGTGATGAACATCTGCACAGCTGTCTCTGCCACCTTGCGGACGTAATTGTGTCTCTTCTCCAGACGCAGACGGGCGAAACTAAACGCAAAACAAGAGACAAGCCAGCTGCAGCAGAGACTCCCGTCAGCAAAAGGGAGACAAGAGACTGCAGACAGAAACGGAGACAAAGGACACACAACAGACCAAGGAGACACAGGAGACAGAAGAGAGACGCCAGCAGCAGCAGGGACTCTGGTCGCCAGAAAGGAGACCGAAGAGAAAGAGGAGACAGGAACAGAAGCAAAGGAGACAGACGAGACAGATGAGACAGCAGCAGAGACAGAGGAGACAGGAGCAGGCGCACCCACGCCCACACAGCAAAGGGAGACAGAGGAGACAGGCAGAGGATTCTCCTTACCGAAGGGCAGACTGTCCTCCTCTTCCGTGTTTCTTAGGGAGATCGACAGTAAAGCGATGAAGCACTTCTCTTGTATTTCCTTGGACCGTTCCAAAGAGCGAGCCATTGCCGTCAACTACAATAAAACCGAACTTGTCGTCAGACTCAAGCAGCTCCGACAAGGCCTGCAGCAACTCCGCCGAACGCAGCAAACACAAGTAGCTAGCGCTCTAGCTAGCGCTCTAGCTAGCGCTCTAGCTAGCTGGCTAGCTAGCTGGCTAGCTAGGTGGGTTTGTGGGAGGAGGGTTGGCTGACCTCGACGTGGAATTTGTTGTCGCACAGATAGAGGGAGGTGTTTATTGGCTTGAAGGGTTCGAAGTCAATATTGACCTTCTTTTCCTTGCCGTCATCTGTCACGACTGTTCCGCAATATATCACAAGGCCGTTGGGGGGCGTTCTGTTGTAGAGCTTCAGCCCTGAGGTGTACAGACACCCCAATCCAGACAAACAGACGGACAGACGTGCGCAGCAGCAGCTAACATCCGACATAAAAAAGAATTGCTGAGGCAAAGGCACTTACTCTGCTGAGTAGAGGTAATTGCGGAGAGGACGGAGAGACGGTTCACTCTGCTCTTGATGTTGGATGCCGTGCCGAATTCATCGGCGAGCATTTTGTTTATGCGGGCCACTTCATCCTTCGGTTTGATCACGAGACTAATCATGGAAGTCCCGTTTCTGCACAGAAAAACACACACCGCATGCATGCAGCTGCCTGTACACCCCAAACAGCCCCAAACACACCAGCGGGAGAACAGGGAGGGCAGGAGACAACACAACACACCCCCTTGCCGCCTGGAGGGTTTTAATCAGCTGCTTTATTTTCCATTGTTCTATGGACTGGTCCACATCTGCCATTTTCTTATGCTGCTGCTGCTGCTGCTGCTGTTTTGGGGGGAGCTGCTGTTGCTTTCCTCTCTTTGCTGTTTCAGCGGGTGCCCTTGCAGCAAACGACCCGCAAGCAGCAACGCGAGGGTTTATCCCTCTTCAGGCTTCTTCAACTAAAAATACCAGAAAGAATATTTGCAGACGTGTAAAGAAAAGGAGTAGCAAACTTCTCGGCAATAACTGCAGGGAAAGGACAGAGGGGTGCGCGGCAGCGGGGTGAGGCCAGGCGGAAATGGCGAGAAAAATGCCAAAGTCGGAGAAACGAGGTGTACAGACACTCGGGAATAAACAGAGAAAAAGAGTTACATAAAAACAAGAAAGAGAAACACAAGAAATTGAATGAGACGCTTTATAGGCCGAAGCAGTAGCCAGAAGGCACGAACCGCAAGAGTCTCAAAGCCCCACAGTAAATACCTCAGTTAATGGCAATGTAAATGACTAAACAAAGAAAAACCAAAGAAAAGAAGCTTACAAACCGTAAGTTGTTATTTCAAGTCGTCGGAGAGGCTCTGCATGCGTTACAGCACCACACCGCCAGCGGCTCCTCGACTGGGTCTCGCTCCCCCCACACAATAAAAGTTGCCTCATCAATGGAATTTTTCTAGAAAAAGAGGCGTTAAACAACTTTGAGCTGTTTTCCTTGAATAACCATTGAAAAGAGCAGTACATTTTAAACGTAAATTTTTGGTTTTTAATCTTTTTCAGTGCATGTGACCTGCCAGGCTCTCCTTGCCTCGAGCAGAAAACGCTTATTCGTCTATCCCAAGATATAGAAAGTTTTTTCATCTTGTCTCCGCAATTAGCAGCTCAAATAGCTCCTTTTGCGTGCGCTTATCTAGTGTATGGCGTAGAGAGGAGACTCAGGAGCCTGAGGCGCCCCCCAAGGCCTTCTGCTGTATGTTCGCCTCTGTAAGGCTAGCCCTCATTAGGCCTCTGCTTTGTGTCTTAGTGGGTAGCAAAGTGGAGGAGCAAGCGGCGACAATTTGTCCCCAGAAAAGGCTGCCCTGCTGGCTTGCCTCTCTGAGGCCTTGCAGCCTCAGCACGCCAGGCGGAGAGAAATGCCGCCAGCTGCAGGCAGGCCAGATGCGCCTTGGCTGCCCACCACACACGCTAACACACAACGCGAGACGCTAGGCTGCTCCTTCCCACATGCACAGGCTCAGCGTCCCACGCATAGAAAAATTGGAACATTTACTAAGACAATTTTGCGTGTTAAAAAACAGACAATCGCTGCAACTGTCACAAAAAAGAGGGAGCACGCTGCAGTGTCAGTTCGTTGAATTTGCCTGTTGAGTCTGTTTCAGCTGTCCTAGGAAAAAGATTTCTGGCTATTAGGATGCGCTGATATTTGCAAGAGGCTACAGAGGCAGAGACGCCGCCGGCAACTTTTTAAATGGAGCAGGCAGCAGCACCAAAGGAACGAGGAAGGCCTGAGGAGAGCTGCTTGGCTTCTGAGGCTTCTGTTTCCGTTTTTGCAGAGAAGCGCTTCAGGCCTTTACATAAAAAGTTGGCTTCGAGGCAGAGACGCCTGCATAGAGCAGTCCTTCCCATGCAGTCAATAACCAGCGATTTTTCAGGTGTCTGTACAGCTCAGTTCTTTTATGTTTGCCGTTCCCGGCGTGAGAGCCAACGGCAGTTATTCTGCTTCGGTTGCCAACAACGCTAATGTCTCTTTCGCCATCCGTTGCTCTGTGCATGCAGAGATTGGCGGCCAAGCGGGCGTCTTCATCCCTCTCGTTTATTTTTATTTTTTGCCACTTCATAAGGGCCAGCTGCCTCGCGATTGGACACGAAATCTCTTTCTTACTACGGCGATAAGCAGCAAGTGCCATACAAAAGGCTTTCATCTCTTTAATTGTTCTGGAGATCAGAATGTTCAGTTTTGCTGTTTCTCCATCCTCTGGAGTCATGACAGCCAAGGCCCACGGCCTAAACTCTCTGCGCACTGTGGAGGATGGCTGGCTGGTCTCAAGGTGTACAGACACCCCACTGGCGCTGCCAGCAGGCCTACCCATTGAGTGCTTCCCATATGCTTCTCCTCTTAGAGGAACATCGCGGGAAATTGCGGCCTCCCTTTGCAGCTCAAAGGAATTCTTTGCATCTGCCTCGAGGCTCTCACCGCAACAGACTGGCTGCATGCACGCTGGCCCCTGTCGCCAAACGCGCTTGCAGCTGCGACTTTACGCACAGCAATCAGAGAAATGCTGCACGTCCACCGCGAAGAGGCTGCGACGCTCCTCCTGCCGTGGGGGCAAATCAGCCGACGCCAGCAGAGAATTTGTCTTTCCCATGAGGTTCGAAAACAAATAAATTTTACGCGCTAGTTGAGAGGCTTTTGATGCGTTTTCTTAAAGACACTTGTTGAAATATAATTCAATTTTTTATCCAGCTGTGGGGGAGGCCTCTGCGGGGCAACTGACATTTGCTGCACTCTTTCTCTGTTTCTCTCTGCCTCCGTCTCTTTCTCTGTCTCTATTACAGCTTTGTCTCTCCCTGTCGTTGTCTCTCTCTTTGTCTCTCTCTGCCTCTCTGTCTGTCTCATTGTTTGTCTCCGTCTCTCTGTCTCTGTATCTCTCTCTTTGTCTCTCTCTGCCTCATTTTGTGTTTTTCTGAGCACTGCGCTTGTGTCTCCTTGTGTCTCCCCGTCGCTCGTCGGTGTCTCTCTCTGCCTCTCTGTCTGTCTCATTGTTTGTCTCCGTCTCTCTGTCTCTGTATCTCTCTCTTTGTCTCTCTCTGCCTCTTTTTGTGTTTTTCTGAGCACTGCGCTTGTGTCTCCTTGTGTCTCCCCGTCGCTCGTCTCGGCGCTGCGTCTCTCAATTCTCTGAAGCCTGAGTGTCTCTGTGCTCCTCGCACATCCCACAAATGCCAAACAGCCAAGTCCCAGCTAGCTCGCTAGCTATTTTCGCTGTGCCTCCGCCTTGCCCTCTCCCTGCGTCAGGAGTTGGGCCTCCACGCGGAGGACATACTCCCGCGCTGCTTGCTGCACATTGAGTTGCGTCTCTGGGGTGCCATGTCTTTTTTCAAAGGCGAGCCACTTGGCGAAGAGACACTTCATTTTGTGTGGCTTTAGGGGCAGCGCCACTGCACGCTCGAAAATGAGCCTTAGGGGCTGAAGGTTCGCAGGGCTGCACCTCGGGGGAGTGCACAGGGAAATGTGCTGGTCTAAGTAGAGACACCACACGTCTGTTCTCTTGGGATGCTCCGCCAGCAGCTTTTCGTAGTACGTCTGGCCCCTGAGAGGCAAGAGACACAACAGACAAAAGGAGACGTTTCAGCGCAAAAGGGTTTCCGTATCCCCTGACCTGCCTATACAATCGAAATCACGGAGTGGAGGAAACAAGAAACAGCCCTAAAACAAGTGGGAGGAGACATCTCCCAACTCCAACCCCAAAATGAGGCCCAGAAAGCCTCAACCCCAGAAAGCCTCACCGTTCGGGGCTGCCGTAAAGGTACTCCAGCCTGGCGCATGCACAGACAAACTGGATGTGTTTGCGACGAGGGAGACGCCGCAGAGCCTTCAGCATGGTGGCCCTTCCGCCAGCGAGATCTTTGGTGGCCACAAAGAAGAGAGACACTTGCCGCAACCACATCTGCAGCACAGAGACAGAAGTCGCAGCAAAGGAGAAAGAGAGGATAGGGAAGCGCAGGCAAACAGACACAAGGCAGAGACAAGGGAGACAGAGACACACAGGCCGTAGCGCGAGAGCCTCTAGGGAGAGACACAAGAGAGTCAGAAGAGAGTCAGAAAAAAGCAGCAGGGAGACACAGAAGGTTGTCTCTGTACCTTGAAAGACTCTGGGTATTTGCTGCAGCCCTCAGCAGCTGTTTCCAAAGCCTCAGCCATTTTCCCTGCCTTCTCAAGGACGAACGTGCCTTGATAATACACCTGCTTTGTCTCCAAGTGCTGCAGCGCCCTGCAGCACCAGCAGCCCCCACAGCCAAAGAAGACCTTCCCGTCCAACAGCTAGCCGCTGCTGAAGCAGGCCAGTAGCCAGCCAGCTAGCCAACTAGCTAGCTAGGTTCCTGGGTAGCTGGTTGCTAGCTAGTTAGGTTGCTAGCTAGCTAGCTAGCTAGCCAGCTAAGTAGCTAGCTAGCTAGCTAGCCAGCTAAGTAGCTGGGTAGCTAGCTAGCTAGCCAGCTAGCTAGCTAGCTAAGGAAGAAGAGGAAGAAAGGGACCTAGTAGCTGGTAGGTAATCAACCTCACCGCTTAAAGACTTGATGGAACTTGTCCCCAAAAGCGCATTCCGCGTTGAGGTATGCCATCCACACGGCGAACCTCTCGCGTTCTGAGGAGAAGGAAGTTTGCTTTATGGCTCTCTCTGCCAGTGCCCTCGCCTTGGCCAACTCGCCCAGCTTCAAGTGCCACGCCATATAACTGCGAACAGACAAAGAGAAAGAGACACAAAAGGAGACAGCCGCATGCAGCGCCGGGAGAGACGGAGACACCGCGAAGCAACAGAAGAGACAGGCACAAAGCAAACAGCACCGCATGGGCCTCAACAGAAGGCCAGAGACAGCCAGAGAGTTGCTGCAGGATCTGCGAATGAGGCAGAGACACCCTACACACAGACGGAAACAGCCACGCTG
>JRZD01000222.1:0-10329 GCA_000826945.1 Eimeria nieschulzi
ACCCTCCCTACACCTTTTGCCTCTTCCGATAGGTGACAAACATTAGTAGTCATTAGAACTCGCAACAGTTTTCGTCTCAGCATGCATCCCCTTTCTTTGCCTCGTGTCTGTCTCTCTGGCAGGGAGGCCCCTCTGCTGCGGCCAGTCCGAGCTGTTTGTCTCTTCTCTATTTTTGCAGTTGACTATTTTTCTGCTCTTTTTCTCTCTGGATGTTTCCTCTGTCTTCCTTGTCTTGGGTGTTTTCAGAAAGTGTATTTTGTCGCTTGACGGGGCTGGGATTTACACAGCGATAGGCCAGCTGCTGATGCTGCGGCAGCTAGAGAAGGAAGTCCGTTTCTTGCTGGGGGACAGGCGGGTGAACCTCGCCGGTTGTTTCGATGTTATTGTCGGCACAGGGACAGGTGAATTCGAAATGCAAATAAACCTTACGAAAAACCTTGCCGCTTGGAAGCCGCTGTTCATGGGGCTTTACGGGCAGGATGCATGCGTTTGTCTTTGTGTTTTTGCTTATTTCTTTCTTATGGGGAGCTTCTAATGCCTGCAGGAGGTCTTTTGGCTCTGGCCCTGCTGAGGGGAATAACACTCACTAGGCTGCTTAATGAGTGGGCAGGCGTCTGCGGCAAAAATATCGATGAGTTGGCGCCTGAGTGGGAGCAGGCATTTTTCATCCAACTTCTCTCTGGTGAACCTCCACGGACAACAAGCTTTTTCTCCCCCTTTCCCTCTCTTTATTTAGAACGTTTTTACGCCCTATAAAATAAAACGAAATACAATAAAATAAAATGTTTTTTAATGGACTTGTCGGGTTGAGCCTGGAGTGTCTGCAGGCATGCAGGCCAAGGCTTTGCGAAGCGAACTTGCTGATAAATTTGGCTGGCGTTTTCTCAACACTTTCGAAGCGCCTTTGGGGTGAGACGAATTTAGTTGGGGTGTCTGTACACCTCATCGTGCCATGAGGAAGAAAGCCATTAAACCTTTATCTGTCTGCAGATATTTGGGCATTAGAGGTGGATGAGGGGTAACTAGCTGTATGATACTCCTCAATTTAGCAGCATATTCCTGTTTAAACAAGCGCGTTTGTGTCTGCATTTCTGTTTTTTCGACGCAGAGTCATCACTTGCAGCGACACCGCACAAAACCCTCCACAGCCGTTTGTGTTGCGGACATACGAGCACACTTCTCCAGGCAAGTCATCAGGCATTGCGGCTTAATTTCGGGTTTATATTTCCGAGTTTTGAAGGTCTACATACATTCCAATTAAACCGTGAAATCGCCACTTGAGGCATCACTCTGTGCTCATTTACATCTTTCTGGTTTCTTCCAGCCAGCCACTTGGGCTCCCAAAGAGGCATCAGCCGATGTCCCCTCTGGATGGCTGCGTGGGCAACAATAGCCTCGCCCGGTACTTTGAGGTGAGAGGAGCAAAGCTCTGAAAAACCGACAGAACAAAAAGAGAAAGAGACAAATGGAATAGGGGGAGGGACAGACAGCAGGAAGAGCGCCAGACAGATGCAGCAAGACAGAGGAGACAGCAGGGCAGGGAGGACTGACGGTAAAACTTTTTGCGTTTTTTATTTTTGTCGTTCTTAGAGCAATTCAGCCTGATGATTTCACTCGAATGGGTTTTGCCATTGAGCCCGAAGTCTGTCTGACGGGAGCCACCACGGCAGGAGCCCTTGCAGCTAACCCAGCCCTCGCTGGGCTGGACGAGTGTGCCCGCTTGATGCACAAGCCGCTGCGGAACTTCATACAGGCAAGATGAAAACTTGCAGGGACAAGGGGAGTTTTCGGTGGCATTTGTTGGCCTCTTCATTATAGGGGAACTAAGAAAGGAGGCTAGAACTGTGGGGTTTGTTGCGATGTATTTACACTGTTATTTGCATGCATTAATGCTTAGAGAGAGATTCAAAAAAAGGCAGTTAGTTGAGAATGTTGCTGCCTTGCGGGTGTACGGACAGACGGACTTGCAACTGCTTGTCTCCTTTGGCGCCCGTCAATCCTTTGGCCTTCCAGTAACTTGCCAAGGCCCACTGGTACTGCTAACTTAACCCTAAACCCGAAACCCTAAACCCTAAACCCTAAACCCTAAACCCGAAACCCTAAACCCAACAAAGAGCACAGGGAGCCACTGGATACCAGTCGGACTGGATTACCCTTGTGAGGCCTTTTGTGGCCTTCCTGTCGCAGGAGCCTTTTGCCACTGAGCTTCTTGCTGCTGCAGCGACTTGCGCGCACCGCGAAACTTTGCACTGGCTGGCAGACAGACTGGATGTTTATTTCAGGTAAGGTCTATTTTGTCAAAGAGAAGCAAACCGTTCAAGTGTCTGTGGACGTCCCTGAACTGCACATCTCGTAGCTCTATTCGTCTATTTGTTGGGATGTATGTACACCTGCGCAGATTCAACCTTCCCCTTGTGCGGAGCGTGAGGCTGGGCCCGTCGGAGCCTGAGGGTTTGATGAACCTAAGGAATATTGCGTTGGAATATATCACAGACGAGAAATTTTTTGAATTGAAGAAGTCAGCGAAAATCCTGGCGTTTCACTGCAAAGCGCGTGCTGCTGAGAAAAGAAACATTTGAGTTTTTATCTTCTTTTTCTCTTTATTTTTCTGTGTTTGCTGCTGTTGCTAATTGGCCGGCGCCAGCCAAGAAGCAACGAAATTCTCTTGGGCGCATCGGCCAATTAGTTATTAACGAGGTTTTTGGACGTTTCTTTTGAAGATTAACTTTGAGAGAGTAATGAGTGTTCAAGTGTACATACAAAGAGTATTAAGTGTTGAGGTGTACATACAATAAGATATAAAAGGCATTGTTTTGCTTTCGTAGAAGAACATATCCTTTTGAAGTGAATGTACACGGCCAACAAGCAATCTTATATTGAATTGAACAGTTCATGCTGTCTAGCCTAGACAATAGCCACCTGTGGGAATCGAACCCACGACCTTTTGATTACGAATCAAACGCACTACCAACTGTGCTAAGGAGGCGCATGCTTCCCCATTGGCAAAAAAATACAAAAAGAAATTTCCTTGATATTACACCATGCGGCTCCTGCTCCTTCCCAACTAAAATCCTCTACAGCAAATCCTGAAAGAAAAGCGTTAGCAGCGCACAAAGCTGAGATTGAAGTCAAGGGTTTCAAGTGCCTAGGGAGAGTAAAGGTTTAGGATTTAGGGTTCAGGGTTTAACGTACTTCATGGAATCAATAGAGCCCAACATGCTAGGCTAGTCTGCCATTTGCAGCGCCACCAGAGACGCTTTCACGCTTTGCTTTCTGCTTTATTCGAGTTCTGAATCAGACAAAAAACAAAGTGAATTTTCTAATTTAATTTTCATTTAATTTTATGGCTTTGAGATTACGTTGAAATGAAAATAGTTTTTAGTTGCCAATAAGAAGACTGTCATTTTCGATTCCCAACTTCTTTTGGGAGACATCGGGGTGGCCGGAAGCGACCCATCTCGGCTTTATTGTTTGCACGTTAAATACTTCGTAAAAAAATAACAAGTTGGAGGCACAGCTAAGAAATCATTAATGGGGTATGGAGCCAGAGATTGTCCATGTGAGAGCGACGGACGTCAGGTGACAGCTCGGCTTCAGTGCCAGCTTGAACTGTTAAACAAAAAAAAGTCTTTGTGGATGTGCCCACATTGATATTCTACCTGTTCCGCTGTTTTCTGAGGCTATTCAAGTATCCCTCATGTGTCATCACACATGCCTTCAATGGTCAGCTGGAGTGGCCGACGAAGGGCTTCACTTCCAAAAACATTGTCCGCCTTCCTCTCTAGTGTCTCGAAAAGTTTATTTTAATTCCAATGAATGAAAATTTATTTCGGATTTTCTGTTCTAAGGTAAATGACGCATTTACTCGGATTAGTTCTGGCCGTTTATACAGGATTAACAGACTGGAATTTCGGCTACTAAATACAATATATTTCGCATCCGGACACGAAAATCACCAGTAATAATGAATAAAAATGATGTTTAAATGGTTAAAAAGCAGAACCGGGCAGAACGAAAGCAGAAAATGTGAAATTTGCACTGAGATGGTGGAATCTTTCTGGTTGGTGGTTGCCTGGGTATATAAGATACGATTTATCTTGTTGCCAATACGCCAATGCAATTTTTATATTCAATATTGCAGTGTTTTTTGCGTTCCAAATGGTCTTGTTTTCGGGTGTACAGACAGGTCCGAATTTCGTTCACTTGAGCGAAACGCGAAGAAATCACATTGTTTCTGCCATATAGGGCCTTTATCCAGTGCATGGCAGCATAATGCTGCTTGTTTTACCCAAGGCTCATTGCTCAAGTCAGCATTGTCTTAGCAACGAGCTTGTATCTGCAGACCAAAAAACACGCATTACCGAGAAATGTCGGAAGGCGCTTCATGGCAGATTCCGCCATGCTTTTCTAACAATTATCCATGCGCTGCTTCTCGTCCACGTGACCGCAGAGTCTGCAGCCGTGGCAGATCTCCGCAATACCGAAAGGCATAGGACAGCGGCAATGGGGGTCAGAAGACTCATTGTCCGCAAGCGTTGTCCACCCCCGAAATGCTGCAACGTTGTGGAGCACATGACACGAACGAGGGTAAGAGCAGCTGACTTCACTACGCTATAAAGGGTGCAAACAAATTGTCTTACCTTTTAAATTAGGGAGCTACCACCAAGGAACTGGGTAGACAGCAATTTCTTTAAACCCTCTGATTCATTTAAAAAAGGCTCTTCAGGCAAGGCCCTCAGGAGCGCGATTACTCGGGGAAATAGTCTTCAAGAGGCAGCAATGAAAACAACGAAGACGGAAGCACTGGGAGGGCTGGCAGATCGCTCTTCAGCCGAAAATTTGATGGAACTGAAGGCGAAGGCCGACATATCGGTCGCTGAGCAGGTGGACATAATATACCACTTGTACATTTGCAAAAAGAAAAAAAAAGCTCTTTCTTTTTAATCTCAGAAAGCAGCTATGGGAGAGAAGGAATCTTCGCAAATAGAGAAAATCGACAAACACGATGAAGAAAAAGAAGAAGAAAGGGAAGAGCAACGGGTCAAGCAGAAAGAAGAACAGGTTCGACGCCAGGAACAACTGGCTGATTCTCTGCTAGATGAAGAGAAAAAGCTGGCAAATACCCTGGAAAAAGAACTTTCAGCGTTGGAAACGGAAGTCCAATCGACAGAAATAGACCGAAAAGCAGCAGAGGCGCATCTGCATGCAACCGTCTCGGCGGCCATCGGGGAAGAAAGCCCCAAAGCAGCCCAAAAGAAGATTGAAGAAGCCGATAAAGAAGCTGAACATGAAAAGGCAGAACTCGAGGCAGAAGAGGCAGCTCGCCTCGCAGGAACAGCAAAAACCCGGACAGAAGCAAATGCAGACAAACTTGAAGGACTCGCAGAAGAAATAGAAACAACGGAACTTCCTGAGACAGCAGAATCCATTGGAGAGGCGGAAGTCAAGGTCCTTTCCGATGTGCAAAAGAGCGAAGAAGAAGAACAAGAAACGTTTTCTGCCGTAGAGGCAAATGAAGAGGAAGAAAAGAATAAAGATGAAGAAAAAATGGAATCATCAGAACTTCAAAAATCCCAACCTGATGAAATGACAAAAACAAGTCTAACGGTATTTTAATTTTCGCTCTTTCTCGTGGTGACATGGGAGGCACTGTGCATGCACAGGAACAAGAGGAGGAAGCTGATGATGACGCTCTTCTCTTTCTGAGGAAGTTGGCGGCTCATACAAAACCCAGCCATTCCCGGAAGCGACGACACACACAGAGCTCTGCGGCCAATGAATATTCTGTTTTAGAACAGCTTCAGCCCGTAAACTTTCCCGTACCTGTGAGTAAATCGAGAGCGGCCGAGCCGCGGGATGCTGAACCTTATGCGGTACGCAGTTTAAAACGCTTTCAATGGGGTGTACATACACCGCAATGTCTTTTCTGTACAGGAAGAAGAAGAGGATCTGCCAGAAATGTGGTTTGGAAACAAAGGCCCCGACGAAAGCGACCAGCAACAGACAGAAAAAAACAAAACAGCGAAGCGGACTTGGTGGCAACGCATCTTCGGCTGAAGAGAACAAACTGCTTTTTGCGGCTGTCTTCAACCTGTGGGCGAGCGAAGGCTGCCGACTTGAACTTCTTAAATTTACTCGTCAGCAGCTGCATGCGGAGCTCCCCACGTGCTTCCCGAATTTGTACTAATGAGGCAAATCAACTGTTTGTGGTTTCGTCCCCATTTAAAAAGGAAATGCTACACGCTGTACAGACACCGGACTGATGAGCAGCCTCAACAGAAGTTTTGGTATTTTGCAGCCTGCCAGCTCCAGCAGTTTTTAGAGATATAAAACAATTTGCCACAAAATCCAATCGTTCTTCTCCCCGACTCAAAATAAAATTTGCAAACAAAAAAATTTCCTTACGATTGGTTTTTCTCTCTGTCTACTTTCACTCGCATTTGTTTATGTTTATCTATTCTCGTGACTTGTTTATATTTATTCTCCTGCTTCCTTGCTAACCCCGCAAAATCTGCAGAGACGACCCTCGCACCATTTCTGCAAGTTTGTTGTACGAATAGCTCTGCTAGCTTGCCAATAAACCCTAAACCTTAAACCCTAGAACCTCAGACAGCAGGAAAAGACAAGCCGCAGCCGGCCATCGTCTTCAGCATTTGTTTTGAACAGCTCGAAATAAAAAAGGCATTCGGATAAAAAATAATAATTTGTGTTTTTAGCGTTTCATTTCAACTAAATGAACTTTTCCGTCGGGACCTCTGTGGGGAATCCAGGGCCCTGGAACCTCAGATTTGTTGTGGGTGTACAGACACTTCAATTCGACTTGGGGGTCTTTAAGAAACTCTTCTAAGGGCGGCACTATTTCTTGTTTCTTCTGGACTTTCTCTTCAAACTGCACCGCCACCGCTCTGTATCCGTAATCCCCAATAAGAGGAAGTGTCTCTGACAGAAAACGTTTAAATGCCGCTCTTTCTCTCTCCGTCGCCTGCACGTTTCCCAAGTCTGCCCACTCCGCTTCGGCTGAGGGGCCCCCCGGGCCGGTGGCGTTGGGGCCCCCCTTTCCCCTGGTCCCGCTCATCCCCAAAGGAGAGTTTAGAGGGGCAGCTAACTCGCGGAGAAGAGAGAGAAATGTCGTGCAGAGACACCACAGGGGCCGAGGGTCTCCAGTCTGCTGCTTGTGTAGAATAGCCTGCAAATATAAAAACAAAAAAATGAAGAAAAATAACAAGACAATTTCAATTTGAAAATAAACGAAAGATGCACCCCAAATATTGTTGCTACTGCCAGCTGAAAGAGAACATCTGCTGATTCAAAAGACAGAAAATGGGGGCCCTAACCCTCGGCCTACCCTGGCAATCTGATTGGGGTGTAGCTCCACCTCGACCTCATAGAGCCACCTGCCCTGCCCCTCCCTCCTGTTCTCTCCCTGCCTCGTCCAAGAAGGTTTTGTTTGCTGCTGCACTTTTGTTAAATCTATCCTAAGACCACTTCGGTGTACTAAACTTTGTCTTAGCCGGAAACGCCTTAGCTGGGGCTCCACATTAGGGGCCCCCATGCCTCCGTACCCTCCAGGCCCGGGGCCCCTGCCCATGGGGGCCCCCTGAATGAGCGATTTTTGCAGCTCTTTCACTTCGATTTTGTGCTCGAAGTTAATGGCCAGCCTGTAGTCTACCCGCGTCCTCCCTGCTGTCTCGTCTGCTGCAGCAGAGGGGCCCCCAATCTCTTCTGTCGGCTGAAAAGCTTCATCTTTGTCTGCTCCAGTGTACACATTCCACTGCAGCAGGCTCTTCTTATAAATTCCAGGACTCGCCAGCAGCTGGCTGAGGCTTTGTACACTGGCAGGGGCCCCCCCTGGGCCCCCCAAACCCATCATGAGGCCTCCACGGGGGCCCTGAGGGGCCCCCGAAGGACCTCCATGAACGGGGGGCCCCTTAAGAGAACTGAAACGCGCAGCAGCCTGCAGAGCGGGAATGTGAAAATAATTCTCTTCTGTCTCTTTTTCAGAAAGCAGTTTCCAATCGTCGCCACTTAACTGCCAGCTGGCCACGCTCGGGGGCCCCCCTGTGTGCGGGGGACCCCCTTCCCCCTCGGAGTCTTCCGGGGGGCCCCCCAAAGAGGCCCCCGAAGGCTCAATACCCATCAAGGCCAAGTGCGCCTGCAGCCGCTGCTCTGCAGCTTTGGCGTTCTTAGCAGCGACGGAGAGAAGGAGGCCCTTAAGGTCAGTAAATTGAGCAGCAGAGACGCCAGCAACAAACCGGGCTTGGGGCCCCTCGGCCCCCTCGAGGTAGCCCCCAGGGCCCTCCCCTGCATGCACGCAGAAGGAGGGCTGCAGCACTGCGTGGGTAGCCAAGGGGAGCTGCAGCCGGGCCCCGCTGTCTTTCTCTCGGATAACACCTAAGCGCCCTTCCACCTCAAGGCTAAATGAAGGGGTCCCCTGGGGGCTCTCAGGGACAGCCTCTGCAGCAAGGAAGAGGCAAGGGTGCTCCTCGTACAGCAGCAACAACTGCTGCACGAGCTGCTGGGCCAAGCCGTTGATTAAAGGGCATAGAGACCCGTCAAGGGCCTCAGCCAAGACAAGGAAGGATGTGGGGAGGGGCTCCCGAGATACAGCCTCTACCTGCTGCTCCTCCTCCTGCCGCTGTTCGAAAGGAGAGTCTGCTGCTGCTGCTGCTGCTGCTGCTGCAGGGCTAGGGGGCGCCATGCTGCCAGGTGTACATTCAGAGCCGCAGATAGGGGAACCTCCAGAGGCCCCTGCAGGAGACGAGGCGTTCCGCGAAGGCCCTCGGGTTCAACGGGGGGGACCGTTGGCTGGATTCCAGGGGCCCCTCTAGGGAGGAGAGGGTTTTCAGGCCCCTTCTGTGGAAAGGAGAATCGTGTGTTGGCCTTTTTAATATTAATTTAAATAAAAAAAAATTTACTGCATGAATTCCTTTCCAGTTCTGCCTGAAGAGTAGCGATTAGCGAGGACCCCAGAGGGCGGGGGCCCCAAAGGGGGGCCCCTCTTCTGACAGATCCCCCGCCAGGCAAAATACCCCATCCCCAGTTTTTAAATACAAGACCAGAGAGAAGTTTATGAGCTACTTTTTCAATTTCTTGTTGAAATGTCTTTTTGCCTGTCGCTCGAGAGATCAAAATTCATCTCCAAGTTCTAAGGCTGTCTGCTGCGTGAGGCCCCTCGTTGTTTGGGCCTTATGGGACTCCCGGGGGCCTCTCCTCAAGCCGGGGGAAGGAATGTCTCTGGCGGGCAGGGTCTCTTAGCCAAGGGGACTCTGCTGTAGTTACACTCCGGCACTTGCAAGCTCTCGTGCTCCTTGGGTCGCTGGCCTGGGGCCCCCTGGCATAGGGGGCCTCTGGCCTAAGAGACCCCTGGCCTCCAGAAGCCAGCAGAGTCTTGTGATGGATAATCTCTTTAGCGTCGAAGGTCTTACAGGAGGAAGAGGAGGGCTAGCGTTTTCTCTTGCCTCGCCTGGGGCCCACACGAAGGGCCCTCAGCTTTTTAGGGGCCCCTATAGGCATGCACGCCTCGCGGGGGCCCCTGCTCCTGCTTCTGCTGCTAGCCTCTCCACTGCTGCTGCAGCCTCTTTGGGGGGCCCAAGGCTTTACTCTGGGGGTCCCCAGGGGCCCTTCCTTTCCTGATATAAGTAAAAACAAGCAGCAGCAATGGCCGCGGCTCTCCTCATGGGGCCCCTCCAGGCGTCTCCAAAAGGAGCAAGGGGCCCCCTGGCTTGCCCCCACAGAGACCCTCCGGGGCCCTCAAGAATTCCCTGTGGGAATACCCCAAGAGAAACAAGATTTGTGCCTGGCCTTGGAAACATCCTGCGATGATACTGCTGCTGCTGTCGTCTCCAGGTGGGGCTGCTGCTGCTGCTGCTGCGGGCCATGGGATGTCTCGATTCCTGTCGCTGCTGCTGCTGCTCCCGTTGTGTCTGCTGTTGCAGCAAAGGTGAGATCCTAAGCAGTTGTGTGTGGGGCCAGCGGCCCCTCCTCGCTTTGTATGGAGGCGTTTGCCCCGCGGCAGCCGCAGCGTGCCACGCCCAACAAATACCCTTGGCTCTTCAGGAAGCCCTCAGACAGGCAGGTGAGGAGGGGCCCCCAAGGTGAGGCCCCCCGAGGTGGGGCCTCCCTTGTTAGCAAGGGATTTCCTTACGGCTAAGATCTCTTCTACCGGCCAAGGAGCCCCCTAGAAGCTCCTTAGAGGCTCCCCAAAGCAGTTCCACTACTCCCTTGTTGACGGCGATGAGGGCTTGTAATGAATGAGGGCTGGCGGGACGCAGGAAGGACTGGCCCGGACATGTCTCTAGTGTCTCTCGTTTCTCCAGTGTCTCTCGTGTC
>JRZD01000224.1:0-10314 GCA_000826945.1 Eimeria nieschulzi
GCGTTCCTGTTTGTCTTGCTGATGGTGTTCCAACTCCGCGTGTTTTTCTGGTTGTTTCCCGTAGGCCGAGGCCATCCTCGAGTGGCTTGACATGATGACGGGTCCTGCAGTGACTGAGCTCGAGGGCGACATCAAGGAGCACGTAACGAAGGACTCTCCTGTTGCCTTCTACGGAGAGTTCAGCTCTAAGGATTCTGAGGCCGCCAAGATGTTCGAAACCATCGCCAACTCATCTCGCCAGCTCGGCAAGTTCTACGCCAAGTTCACCGGAGGAGACAAGATATCTGCAATCCGCTTTGAGGAAGGTTCTTATCCATTCGAAGGCAAGACCGCTGAGGAGTTCAAGGCGTTCGTCGAGATGGAATCCTTCCCTCTCTTTGGCCCGATCAACGGCGACAACTTCCGCAAGTATATTGAACGTGATGCTTCATTGGTTTGGTTCTGCGGTGTGGAGAAGGATTTCGATGAGTACAAGGCCTCAATCAGGGAAGCTGCCAAGGCTAGCAGAAATATGTACTACTACGTTTGGCTCGACACGGAGATGTTCAAGGGCCATGCCGAAGGTGCCCTTGGTGTGACCGAGTTCCCTGGTCTTGTTGCCCAGACAAAGAAGGGCCGCTACATCCTCCCTGAGGCCAAGACTGCCATGAAGGATTCCGCCAAAGTCGCTCAGTTCATGAGGGACGTTACCGACGGAAAGATCGAGAAGTCACTAAAGTCGGATCCTATTCCTGAAACGAACGATGAGCCAGTTAAGGTGGTGGTTGGAAAGACCTTTGAGCAAATGGTTTTCTCGGACAAGGATGTGTTCCTTGAGGTGTAT
The DNA here is from genome assembly GCA_000826945.1 of Eimeria nieschulzi. NCBI lineage: Eukaryota > Apicomplexa > Conoidasida > Eucoccidiorida > Eimeriidae > Eimeria > Eimeria nieschulzi. The sequence continues at coordinate 824 of JRZD01000224.1, forward strand.
GCTCCATGGTGCGGCTACTGCAAGAGCTTCGAGCCGATCTACAAGGAGTTCGCTGAGAAAGTCAAGTCGAATGAGAATGTCGTCGTCGCAAAGATGGACGGAACCAGCAACGAAGCTCCATCGGACAGCTTCGAGTGGAACAGCTTTCCTACGATCTTCTTCATCAAGGCCGGTGAGAAGAATCCCATCAAGTACGAGGGTTCCCGCACTGTGGACGGTTTGATGGAATTCTTGGAGAAGAATGCTTCTAAGCCCGTGGCCAAGAAGGCCGACAAGGGCGAGGAGCTCTAAGCATTTTATCAAACGCTTTCATAGAACGTATAACGTGCTTTCGTACCATATTTACATATTCAGAGGCCCTTACTGGCGCTGGTGGCCAAGGCCAGCAGCTCTTTAAGGATGCAACTAATCTTTTGAGTGTTATACTCTAGTCAATTTTTGCGAGGTCGAAAGAGGGGCAGTTGCCATTTATTGCTAAGATATAGTTTGCATTTTTTAAGTTTGCAAGTGGCCAGTTGGCGTGTTCTCACGGGGTGTACAGGCAGCTTTCGTTCTGTACGAGGCAGTATTCATAGATTGCAAGGAAACCGTTGCTACTTAGTGTGAAGATAAAAATGGAAGACTTCGTTAATTCTTCTGTCCGCCTGGCGGAATTGATGTGGTCCATGCTGCAAGAATGCAGTTCATATCGTACAGCGCTCGACCGAGAGCGTGCGAATGGCGCAGACCTCCTGACTCAGAAGGGGAAGCTTGACGCAGGTACGCCGTTTCCAATCAAAATTACGAGAACGAAACAATCGAAATGTTGCCAAAGAGGCGAAGCTTTACTCTAGATGCCTCTCGGCAGTAACAGCTACCCAACACGCCGGCGAGTCGAAACTGCTTGCTCTTCTCGCTACAGAGCAAGCCGCATTAAAGGAGGAAGAACAGAAAACGTCGGAAATACAAACCGCACTTGAGCAGGGTATATGAATGTTAGATTCACAACAATAAAAACCCCCAAATTTACGGGAAATAGATATGCATGAAAGGGCACTGAGGCTTCAAAAAGTAGTGCAAGAAATTGCGGATATCGACACAGAGCTGGCACGGCACGAGGTATGTTCATCTTCATGTCTTCAATTCCTTTTCAGTAAAAAGCGTTTTAAAGGACGAAAGCAGAGCCACTTTAGAATCCTTGCGCCGCCAAGTTCAGTATAAAAAACAAGAAATAAACGAACAAGAGTACGCAATTATCTTTCAGAATAATTGAGGGAAAGATAAGGAATGGGATATTCAGGATTGAGACGGCGCGGATCGAAAAAGCCTTAGACGCCTTACTAAAAGAAAACAAAGAAACAAGAAACAGGTTTCTCTTGCCATGTGCGTTTTGTATTATCGGTGTTCTCATTTCTCTTTAAAGAGTGCAGGAGTTGCGAGCAAAAGCAGCAGAGGAAGAGAACGAGGTGGAATCTGCTGAATAATTCAATTTGAATTAAAATTATTTCACACTTAGGATTAATTTAGGAGCGAGAGAATAATCAAGAGGACGTTTCTGAAGATGCTGTCAATACCCTCCGTTTCCGGCTTTCTGCACTACAGCATGTGCGTTTGCCTCTCCCTGATGTTCCTTAAAAAAGAAACAAATAACTAAATACAGGAATGCACCATGCTGGAGACAAGAAAAAGCCGTGGGGGGCCCCTTGGATTATCACACAAACGACAAACTTTTGGGGAGCTGGGAGCCCCCCAACTTGACAGAAAGAAAGCAAAGAGAAAGGCAGCAATAAGAAAACCTCCCCCTCTCTTTCCAGAGTCGGCGATTTACTTCTGAAGGAGGATTGCTTTCTGCCGTCTTGTTTAGCAGACGGAAGAAGAGGAGAAAACAAACAAACAAACGGCTACTGCATGTAGCCCTCCTTTACTACCTGGAGTGTTTCTTGTGTTTTTTGCTCTTGTGATGTTTCTTCTTCTTCCTATGCGAATATTCTGAGCTGCTGCTTTCGTCTGACGAATCATGGCGCCGTTTTCTTCGACTGGAATGAGACCTTTCTTTGTCCCTTTGTTTCTTTTTCTCCTTTTCATGCAAACGCTTTAAATGGTCTAAATGAGGCGCTGCCCGCGACACCGGAATCGAATTTGCTCCTGTTGCGGATGCTGAGAAGGAAGATTTGTGCGAAGACCCACGGAGCGACGCCATGGCACCTCCCTCCTCGTCCTCCAGCATTTCGTACTTCTTGCCTGCAAAAACCGGAAAAGAATACATTCAAGTAAAAAGAATTAGAAATACATAAAACGACCCATATGATCTTAATCAATAGATGTGTAGATACATACACTATTTTTCTGTTATCACGCGAAGAAAGGAATAACCTACCGGTTCTATTGTAGCACTCATGGGTCATATGTCCCTTTCTGCAAATCAGAAGCACATGTAAAGAGTTTGTGGCTTTCGATTTGTCAGGAAGTGCGCAGGCAGACAACTCAGCTGTACAATACGGGACAACTGCAAACAGATAGTTTTTCCTGGAAGGCATCTTTTTCCTCAAAGAGAAATAAATATATTTATGAACATAAATATACATCAAACAGATAGTTCTTCCCGCAATCCATCTTTTTGCGCAAAGAAAAATAAATATATTTATAAATATAAATATAAATCTGTTTCTTACCCTCCACACCTTTGGCAAGTGACGTTCAGCACTGCCTCTAATACGATTGCTTCTTGTTTGAAAGGCGCTGGACGACTGCTACTTCCTCTGTTTAGATTATTTGGATCGTTGTCTGTTCCGTCTCTTTGGTTTATATCTCGCATGTCTAATCCGTATTTTCCGGTTTCATCAACTTTTGACACCTAACACAAACAGACAGTGCTGTGTGCAGAAATACACAATTGTACTCCTCAAAGGTTCTCATGCATTCAATTATAAAAAGTAATAATATAGTTAAAGTAATATATTTAAATATGAACACATTCATTGCTGTTGTTCGTCATACGGTGTATGATCACCTTGACCCACACTTTATCCCCTACAGAAAGTACGTCTTCCACTTTTTCTACTTTATTCTTTGAAATTGTGGAAATATGAAGAAGCCCATCGCGATCGAACCCATCTATCTGCAACATAAAACAGAAGTGTATAATCAACAAAATGCAAATACACTGGCTACAGAAATACAAAACAAATAAATATAAATAAACACAAAGCCAAGAAGTAAAAGGGGAGGGAGAGGCACGTCCGAGACATACCGCAACAAACGCGCCAAACGGCTGAATCCTCTTTACAGTTCCCTTGTATATCGAGTTCAATTCTGGTGCTCGGACTCCTCCTCCTGTTCCTCTTGTTTTATTAAATGAATTATACAGATTTGTCTTTTCCGTCCCGTCATCCTGATTTACCTCTTTCATAGAAACCGCCACCCGCCCATCCGGCTCCTCGGTTATCACCTGAAACCCCCAAAAAATATGTTATGACAAAATACTAAAGAAAAAATTGGGTATACATAGCAAAGAACAATAAAACAAACAAGTAAACAACGCATATTTAAATAGTTTATTGGTATTGCTTGCTATCAATAGCACAAAAAAGTAAATGCATCGGTGCAACAACACACATGGTGAATCTTCACGGATGAAATCAAATGGAGCAAAGTGAAAAAATGAAAATAAAATTAAAAAAGAAAACTCACCTTGACCCATACTTCTTGGCCTATCTTAAGAACATTCTCAACTTTCTCTACTCTCTCTTGGCTGATTTTGGAAATATGCAACAGACATTCCCTGGCGTATTCAGATGCCTAATAAAAGAAAAGCAAATACAAGCGTGAGAAGAAGTGAATCTTCTTGTTCTCTGGCATTTTTATGCTTTCCCCCACTGTATACGTACACCTGGTTTCCTGCATCCTCCTCCTCTTGCCGGATTCTGCCCTCTTCCCTTCATTTCATTTCATAGTTGGAATCTCACCACAATAAATGCTCCAAAGGATCGGATGTTCTTAACAGTTCCTTTTATAATTGCTCCAACTCCAGAAGTAACTCTTTTCTTCCGCGGTGGAGGGGAAGGAGAGCGGTCATAGCGGGGATCAAACACATCCCCTTCCAGATTGTCTCCCAACATATTTCAAAAAAACAGCTAAGGGAGTTTCGTTAAGGAAAGCGTTTTGAATGACGGAAAAAAATTTAGTAGCCCTATGTGTTTGCGGGAGTAGCGGCTGATGAGATACGGAGAACGGCTTCGCACATTTCGTAAACTCCCAATGTACGAAGTTATTAATACTTGTTATTTGCTTTGTATATTTTCGCGAAGAAACCGGAAACATCAATGAAGCCTACTCATCAAGAGCAAATTGAACATGAGCACTTTCCCTCTAGGGCCAATACACCATCATACGCTCCAGCTAATCTCGCTTCAGCCAGAAAGTTCTGCATGCATCCAAAATTTCTCAATAGATGACTTGCATTCGGTCAAACAGAAGTTTTCCCAAAGGAAGGTATTCCATTCAACACATTGTGTTCTTGTAAGAGGGGCCCAGCCCCATTGTAGTTAAGGTGTAAAGAGGTACTTCAGGAAGTGCACCAGGTAACTGGTACCTAAACAATGTTTTCTGTTCATAATGAAAATTGTTAATCTGACCAGAAATGTAAAGGAAGGAGGGAGAATGACAACTAACATTCGCAATCTTCCCATTTGCTGGTAATGAGAATGAATATTTATACTCGCACGCGATGGGCGCCACGACTGTAAAAGCATTGATTATTCATTTTGTTTTTATTGTTTTTTTGATTTTTTTTAACGAGCTCATATGTACCCTATGCAGCGTTCGACCGGCAATACTGCATTCTCAGCTCCTTTCTGTGAGAAAGACAGAAACAACCAAAGAACCCTTTTTCTTTTCCTCCTCTCATCCATCTAAACTCAGAAATCGGGCTGAAGGCTCACTGCCGACTCAACAGGCCTGGGCCAGGGAGGCCCCTGAAGTTCCCTTTTCCCCCTTTAAGCCACGTGTTTCTATTTCTTTCCTTCTCCCGCGTTTCACAAGCAATACCTCTTCAAACAAGGCAGCTAACACAGGATTGTTTTTTGTTAACAAAAGGGGGAAGCTTGGCAAAGGAAGCTCTAAGCTCAAGAGGCACCTTGAGGCAGCAATGGAGGAAAGACAGAGGGAAATTCTAAACCCTGCACTTGTGAAACTGGACAAGTTCTGCAGATTTCTCCTTTCTGAAAACGAAGATCAAAATAAAAGAAAAGGGATAATGGGGGGAGATTCGTGGAAACACACAATGTTTCCCTTTGCTTTTCAAGTGCTAATTAACTCTCTCAGCGACAAAAACTCTGGTAATGTATTTTCTTGTTTAAGTGAAGCAGATGCGGATATTCTCCGGGAGAGAATAAACAGCGAGAACTCTAAAGGCGAAGTTGGCGATGATTCTGTGTTTCATTTATTTTCCAACTTACTATCTAAACTAGTGGGCATTCCTTTTGCTCCTGAAAGAAAACATGAGCTTTCTAAGAATGGAACTAAAGTAGCAGTAGAAGTCCGAAAGACAGCTGCTGAAGATGCACTAGAGATTCCAGCCACGGAAGTGATTGAATTCATTGCGAAGCAAATAAAGAGGTTTCCTTACGGTTTGCTTTCTGTTGCGCGGGCAAGAAAACGACGGAAAACAGGAGAGCAATTAACTGAAAGTGCAGAAACCGAGGAAACAACAAAGACAAGTTCTAATAACATACCTATTCTAGCGGTCCCTCAAGTCCTCACAGTTTCCCCTTTTTGGATTTCAGATCAAAACGAGAAGAAAGCAAACAATACAACTTCTTTTCTCAAGAGCGCGAGGCAACGCGTCATCGACTCCGTGGCCCAGCTAGATCATGTGGAAATTGAATTACCAAATGGAAAAGGAAATAGTTCCAATATTACTCCTTTTCCGACAACTTTTTGGCTTTGTGACGACAGGCTGACGGCAAAGATTTCCGAAGTTGAACTGACAGGATGGATGAAAGAAATGGAAAATGGCGAACTTTTAGAAAATAAAGAAATGCAGGAAAATGTTATTCACGATAATATCCGTTTTATTTTGCTTCGCTGGCTTTTAATTCCCAAAAATTTTCTTGTTCATTTTTATTCAAGCAACCAACGCTGCAAGGGGTGCAGGGAGCAAAGGCCAGAGGGGCATACTTTTCCCGAATGTGCAAATAAAAACTACCACCATTGTAGCCGAAAGGAACCAGATGGAGCCGAGAAAGAAGAAGTGCAAGAGCTGCAAACCCAAGGCGAGGCGCTCAGTGGAAACAGAGGGCGGTGTGAGGAATGTTCTGAATGTTCCTGTAAGCTGTGCAAGTTATTACAATGCCACAGATTAAGAGGAGTCGGAGGGTTGGAAAATTTTTGCCGGATTCGCTGCCTGCACATGCAATACGCTTTTCATTTGGCCTGCCCAACAACTTTGGGGAATATGGTTGATGATGTATTTGGCGTTCACTTGTGTGTCGAGTAAATCCAAATATTAAAAACATTCTTACAAAGTGCAAATTGTTTTCTTTATTCTGCCCGGCATTCTGAATGCTTTTCTTTGGCTTCGTCCTGCCATTAATCGCTGCTTAAAACCAGTTTTTTTCTAGCATTAGATGGAAGGAATTACGTTGGCGATGAGCCGTTTTGAGATACAAAAACGGAATGCATTCCTTGGAGTGGGCAGCATGCGAGTGTAACAGGCCAAACTGACTGTTTCTTATTTGTAGTAATAACGCATTAAAGAATATTATATCTGCAATTGTATACACGCATTAACCGCGATTGGACGGAGCAGCACTAGCTAGCGGTGGAAACAGCAGGCTGCAGAGTAGAGAACGCAAGCGCCCCAGCACCCCGAGACACCAAAAACACAAACTAAATGTCGTAGGCCTCGGGCTGAAGGATGGCAGGGGGCAGACAAAATGATAAATGAGTATTTCTTTCTTTAAGATGCAGTCAAATGGGAGAATGCACCCTAATGCCATGTGAAACCGTTCCTGCATGAGGCAGAGTTGGAGCGTTACAGAGGGCATGATTATTTGGCAGTAGAAACCGCTTGGTTTCCAGCATAGTAAGCGAAGAGCAACAGTTGTCTACCAGCAAACAAAAGTTTTAAAAAGGGCAATAGTAAAAAGATTGCAAAAGGAATAGGAATTCTGTGGGTGAATTTTTGGCGCCTGGCCATCTCATGCATCGACAGAAACCCCCCTTTCAGGCTGCATGTCTACGAACTGGAAGGTAAATGGTTCAAATAAAAAGACCAGAAGATTACCTTTAAATATGAAATTTTTAAATACAATATTTAAATCCCTTCCCGACTAACAAATATTTTCTGCTACGGTTTCGCCTCTTCGTGTCTCACCACCCCTTTTCTAACCTTGCAGCCCTGAAAAGCTCTAAATCCCCATGAAAGGCACTCATCGGGAACCAAAATATTTAAAATAGTTTGAAGTTATTGGTTTTTGTTTCCGAGCTAGCTGCACAGTCGAGGGGGTGAGAAAGCGACTTTTTTGTGCTAAAGTGACCTCTCGACAGCAGACCCATGACAACTCATTGAAACGCATTCCAAACACGTAGTAGAACAGGTTTGAAGTAAATTTTTGTTTAAAAAGATGAGTCTAAGTGCCACGCAGATGGCAAATATTGCAGATCAGCCTCCACCGGCGGCCTACTGTGGAATAGAGGAATCGGACGACCTCTCTTCGGACTCCCAGGTGAATCATGGGCAAGAGGCCAGCAATGCAAACTGCTTTTAATTTTTTTATAAGGTACAGCTGGTTGGGGTGCGACCTTAGCGGTTTCGCTATCGATGCACGAAAACTGCAGGAATAAACAGATGCTACTTTTCTGCCTGTAGCAGTGCGGCAAGTACATTTCCACGTTCTCCAATAAAACCTAGTTCTTTCTATTTTTTTAATGGAGTTATGAGGCCCAGCGACGACTGGTGTTACGAAAACAGATGGAAGGCGACGGAGGCATACTGGTCCTTGACCAAGGACCTTCCCTGCGTGCTGGCAGCCTGCCGGGAGAGCCTTCCTCTACCTCTTCTTCTGCAGTTTCGTTTGAGGAAAACGACTTAAAGTTAAGTGTTCAGGGTTTAGAGCCTTTCCGTGAAAAGGAAAAACTTGTTAGATCTGTTGGCAAGCGAGTCAAGCAAAGAAAATACGAGCTTCCTCCTCGGAATAGGGAAAGAGCGGCAGTGGATACATTAGACCCGTGAGCCACCTAAAAAGAACTGCAGGCGTTGTTAGTTGTGTTGCTGCTGAAATACAGGGCCGCGATTGCTGCTACCTCAAGGTGCAGAAGCCTCATAGCATCGGGTGTCTTTCGTAATGTTGAGACCAAAACGAGAACAGCAGCTGATTCCTGTGAAGGTGGCCCGATCCATCTAAATTTTAAATAATGTGGTATTCTGGGGTCTTACAGAGCGCACAATGGCAGCATTTCGCCTGCAGTTATTGGCGAGCATTCCAAACCTTTGCACGAGCTGTTGGTCAGTTGCTCCACTTCCTCCTTCTTCACCTTTTTTCTTCTAGTGTTAAGCCCTTTGTAGCTTTGTCTTTTACGGCAGTCACTTCTGTGCTTTGAAGCAGGGCAAAGAGAGGCCTCGTATACACTAGGGTACGGTTGTTAGGTGCAGCATTAAACCATCTAGTTGATAAAGTGCAGTTACACATGAACTGGCAACAACTAGCTAAAACAAGGACTTTCTATCCTTGTTGATCTTTAGGGTTTTTTGAAATGCACGGGTTTGGGTATCCCCAACAAATGATGCGATACACTCCAGGGAGCGCTTGAGCTTGACAGGCGAAACCACCAGCTGGAGACCCAGCTGATGATTGCCAATCAAAAGTGAGCCACTCGGATTTAAAGTTTCTATAATTTACACCTTTTATATTTTGAACTGTAGTATTAAAACGGAAGTGAAAAACACAAAAATTCCCATTTATGACAGCTCAAGAGCGGCACAGACAGTGCACCTGCATACGTCTCTTTCTCCACTAGATTTTTGTATCTTTTTCCCTACACTTTGATTCTAAGGTTTTACCATTTAAGCCTGAAGTGCAAGCCATGGATTTGCATCTTCTGCAGACACGAGGCTGAGATAGCGGCTCTTCGTCAGGCGGCGACCGAAGAGGTTGCGGAAATGGCAAGGAGGCTTCACAACGCAGAAGCTGCTTTCTCTAAAGTGGGAATGTTAGGCCAGTACGAGAAGGATCTATTCCAGTAAGCCAGACGAACTAAAGAAAAAAAAGAGAATAGTGCAATAATTATAAAAGTAGACTTGTTTATCTGCTTCCTTTGGCAACCTGTCGCTGCTCCTAGAGAGGTGTGGGAGTAGCAGACACAGACGTGCCTCTGAAACAAAGGGAAATGAGACAGTAAAGGAGACACAGGGAAACAGAGTGACAGACAAGCATACTGATGGAGACAGGCAGGTGGTGTCAAGAGAGAGAAAGTGTTTTTTTGTACTTCTCCGCATCTGCAGCAATTTAGAG
>JRZD01000226.1:0-10266 GCA_000826945.1 Eimeria nieschulzi
CAAAACACCAGCAGCAGCAGCACCGAAGAGACACCAGGAAATGGCAAAGGCATGCTTAGGAGGGTACGGGTGCTGCGGGTCCTAGCGGGGGAGTGCAGCATGCAGGACGTGCAGAGCTGTCTCGACGAGGAGAAGAGGGGCGGCCTTTTAATCGCCTTTGCTACGAAAATAACCAAAGAGGCAAAGGTAAGCGCGGCTGCCTGAGCCCCTCCACTTGAAAGGAGGGACAGCAGCTCTGCTATTTGTATTCTTCGTTAGTTTCTGATGCATCCCAACCCCCGACGCTCTCACAGACAGGAATGCCGTTCATTAATTGTGGGGTTTGGGGAGCGCAGAGAACAGCAGCAGCCATCCACGTGCAACTGATGCAATGCCAAGTTATCTATGAGGCAATTGAGGGCGTCAAGGAGAGGCTCCAAGCCCCGCGTCTTTTCCCCCTGCCTTTGCGCCTCGCTGCAGCTGGCGGCTCTGCAGGGAGCCCAGCCACTCAGGCCACTGTGAAGCAAATCTTTCGTTTGTCGAACGTAAGAGGCCTTTGGCCATCCGTCTGAGCAGATGGCGTCAGGAGACGAAGAAAAGATAAAGCGCTCTCTTTACACGATTGCTTCTGCAGAACTTTCTATTGCTTCTCATCCTTCAGGCGTTGTTGGGTTGCCGAGAGCAAGGACTGATTTTGTTTCTTTTTGCTGTGAACGCGAAAATGCACATTTCAGGGATCCATCGTCGCTGGCTGCGAGCTGCTGAGCGGCGAGCTGCGGCGTGGCGCACTGGTGCGGATAGTGAGGAGGGGCGAAGAACACCCGATGGCGGTAAGCACAGTGGAGACAGACTCTACAGCCAACGCAAGACCTCTCTAGTGGAGACAGCATCTAAAGCCAACACAAGGCATCTGCTGCCAACACAAGGCATCTGCTGCCGACACAAGGCCTCTGCAGCCAACACAAGGCCTCTGCAGCCGACAGAAGGCTCCGGCCTGTAGCCTCAAGGAGAAGACAGCAGTTGTTGCTTAGGAGGCAGACGTTCCTGCACCACACTGACCGCTGAGCTGAAGTCCAAAACAGCTGCTGTCATTTTTCATATGTGTGTTTTTCTCTGGTTGTTTCTTGGATTTTGCCGCAGACCACACGCGTAGTGTCTTTACGGGTGGCGAAGGAGTCGCGTGAGAGCATCGCCTCTCCCGCGCAGTGCGGCCTCATTTGCGAAGACTTCAACGACTGGCAAATTGGCGACTCTGTAATTCTTGAGGAAAAGCCAGCAGGTTGATTTCCATCAGCGTAAGCTACTCAGCTAGCCACCAGCTAGCTAAGTACCTTATCACACAATGACCAAAAGGATTGTCTGCTCTTCTTTTAGTTACAAATTGGAAATGGAGGGGCAGCTGAGACATGCCTTCTGATTGCTGCAGCTAGTCGAGAAAGGTGAATGCAGCTCTTTGATGGCTCTCTTCGGGTCCTAACAAAATCCCAGAAAACGAGCAATAATGAGCAGCTGCTGCCTGGGGAATCTAGAAGCCTTCTTACAAAACATGACGAACTGTACATACAGCTGCCCTTTCCATGAAAGAAGGAGCACAGAAGGCAGCTTTCCTTTCTCCCCTTATGCTAATGGCTTTTAAGCTGCATGCTCTCCCAGTGTGAAATGGGATTGAGAGGTAGGCTGCGGCCTCTTGCAAACAGTTAAAGCATGGATAGAACCCGAGCACGGCCCAGGCGCAATGTGTAAACTGAACTTGCGCAGTGATAGTAGTGAGCTTCACTAGAATTAATGTTCTAAGTTATCTTTGAGTGGACTGGGTGAGCCTTTGTATGTAAAGAGCAGTAGCAGCCTGATCCCTAGACACTGTTGTCATGTTCAGGGCTGCCTTCGCATGCAGCCTCCAGCCCTTGCAAGTCATGAGCTGTTAGTTTTAAACACAATTAAATTTCTTAGCATCTCTCTTAACCCAGAGCCTTAAAGGCCATAGCATGCTCGACCTTGTCTCAGTTAATTCTTGCTTACCACGGCTTAAATCCCGCAAACACTCTCTTAATTAAGTTTAAACGTTTTAGTTAATCAGCTCAGTACCCTTAAATTTAGTTTATTATATCTTAATATTAAAAGCCTCAAACTAAACACGAGCATGGCACAGGCTCATTGTTAAGCCAAACGCACCTGAGCCTTTATTGTAGTGATGCTCACTATAAGAGACGTGAGCAGGCTCGAGGCATAAGCCTTAAGATTGAGGCCTTGCGAAAGGGGCCTGGACTCGAAACAAACCCAAAGGCCTTGGGGTCACCTGTGGTGTGGTGAACACGTCTACGATCAGGAATTAGGCTTAATCTATGTTTAAGCCTATGCTCTGCTCAGTCTGAATCCTTTGTTCAGGGTCGTTGTTTGTTAATAGTTAAAGCACGATAGTGTTTAAAATGAGTACTTAAAGGTTATATTATTAGTTCAAGAGTGGTGTGTGAATTGAATAGGGTAAATGTTGAGTGAGCGACGTCGATGTCGTTATAAGCTGTTTTAATAGATAAATGCTTTACTGCCTTTAATGTTTAGGGTTTTTAAAAAGATAATGATTTAAACGGGTCAGGGGCTGCATGAAAGGACAGCTCTGAGCCTAGAGCCTAACTTGTAGACCAGTGGTCACCTAAAGGCTGACGGCCTAACCAAGCGACAGAATTGTAAATAATGATATTTTGTTCAAAACTAAATATTCTTTTAATTATTTAATGTTTGAAAAATACTGAAAGAATTGGATTGCTTGTATAGCTCCTGCAGAAGCTGGGATACCTTTGCGGATTCTAAGGGTTTCTTTCTAGTTGATAGTTCTGTCCCGGGTATAACCGCCCTTTTACTAAAGATTAAAGGCTTTTTGCAAATGCAATTTAATAAATGATGCTTACTTAGAAGTTTGACGAAGAAAGGACATTGGTATCTACAGATTTCATTGTTTGGGATGCCGTTGACTTGGGTACTGAAGACCCAACATTACCTTGAATGTTCAGCGCTTGAAAGGTTTTGTTAACCCTTCCAATTTTATTGTGTAAGAAAGAATTAAAAATATTTGCTTTTCAGAAAGTTTCGTAATCACACTCAGCTATTCGGAGCGTCATTAAAAGTCTGAGGCAGCCAGTAGTCAACACCAAGGATACCTGGGTAATCTCGTTTCCTGGTGCCCATTTTTAATCTCTAAAAGGCCACTATGCTTTAATTTGAATTATTCGTGAGAGTTCTCACATGTGGAGACAAGGCCGCTTGTAGGCGCCTACCTTTGGGTGTCAGACAAGAACATTTATTCTGGGGGTTTTAGGGGCCCTGGTTCTTTTCTCAACCTATTTAGGGAAAGCAAAAAAATTGATGGTTTTTGTATTGTGGCTGGCCTATATTTTATATGCCTAAGAAGTATTAGGTCGCATGGGTGGGGATTGATGAGCGGTGCGAATCGTTGTTAGGCGTGATTGGGAGTCATGCTTGGAGTGCTGAAGGCCTACACTAAGGAAATTATTAATTTATTAAAAAGTGAACGGTTGGAAGTTGCCAGTAAGCTAGTGTCGAGAACAAGAGACCCAGCACGGGTGGCCACAGAATCCGCCTCAGGTCTGATGGCGACTCTTCGGCTTAATCCGCGCTTAACCCATCGTGGGAAGGGGCAGGGCGTGGATACTTGCTTTTTTATGGTATTTGGCAAGGCGTAGAGAGAATTGCCGTTGGGGGTTGGCGTGGTCTAGGATTTTCCAGTGGCTCCCTGGAGAGATTCGCACCCTAGCTCTGACCCATCGCCCATCGTGTTCCCTAAGGGGCCACCGCCTCGATATTAAGCTGAATCGGAAACTTTCTTACAGCAGAGTACAGCCGTGACAGCCGCTGTAAAACCCAACTCTTTCTCTATGCAGGAGTGGTTTTGCATGGCAGGAGGCCACAATGTACTATAATATGCCTTTTGACGACATCTTAAAACAAATAAATTCCAGATCTCTCGATTCACCTTTCTCTTTGCCATAGCTCAGCCTGAGAGGTAGCCTCAGGCCTGTGGCTGTTGGTGTGTGGAACTGCTCGGGTACACCTCCCCCACTCCGCCAGGCGGCAGCTACCTGTGGCTAGCTGGTGCTTATCCATCCAATTATACATAATGTGTGCATATAGGTGCAAATGAATTAATATCTATGGTGTTATTAGCTTCATTTCAACGACACTCAGCTCAGCATGCGACAGCGGATCTAGGCATTGTAATGTTTGTACCACAGGCAAGGATATATGACTGAAGCTATGATTATTTCGCAAGTAGAAAATATCACAGGAATATTCTTGCCTTGATCAAAAAATAATTTTTACAGCCTTCAGGGGTACAATGCTCTAGAGACAATATTGGGCAAATATTGGGGTGCATCTGCTGGGGCTGTACTTGCATGCAGCCCCCAAGCCCCACAACGCAGCCAATCTATAACGACTCCTTCCATGCCTCCTCGAGCCCTTTCACTTAGACTCACTTCCTACCCTTGTTTTTTGTCGCTTTTTAGAATACTGTGTTTGGAAATAGCACAGAAGACTGCATAGAACGGCTGCTTCCTGAAACAGTCACACTAGCTTACCTTTCAGTGTCCTATCAGAGTTCTTTGCTGTCCGTTTAAGTCCTTGCCTATGAGCAGCAGCAATTTCCTCTGATAAAATACAATGGTCCATGCATCAGGAAACAGTAACGCAGGCGCGGTTACATCACCCGCTGCAAGCATTCACTCTTGTGAGATTTTCAATTTGTTCACCGAGGTTGACGAGACCGTGCAGAACACATTAACTCTCATGGACCTGTGTGAGGAAAACTGGCTGCCTGCTGTGTCGGCATTGCACCTAAGAAGCTCCGATGGCAGCGTTCCAGTGGCTGCGTGCAAAAGGAGCAGCTGTACATGCAGCTGTTGCCGCGTAGAGCCAGCAGATAACAGAGGACGATCAAGCTCAGCTTCTCCTGTGGCCAATATGGGCCCTCCGTTTGTAGCCCAGGTGCAGACACTTGTACACACGAATAGCGGAACTATCCCTGACACTGAGTCGAAGGTGGGTGGGCTTCTTTCTACGGTAAGGACGCATGCAGCGGCCGTTGGGGCTCTTGCGGAGCAGTACGCAAGTGCGGTGAACATTGCGTGGACGGAGGCACAAACCGCCTTTGCTGCTTGCGACATTCAATATAACCGCCTTAAACAGGCGAGGCAGGCTTACACTGACGGCCTCTTCCTCTTAGCAGCATCTCTTTCTAGTTCCTCCGCAGAGGGAACACCCACTCTTCAAGATGCAGCTCTGCATCCTAATGACACATGCCTAGTAAGAGGTCTCTTGGGGCTCGAGAAGCTCCGAGGCAGAGCGGAACGCCTGACAGATATTCGTTCCCAACACGAAAGAGCAGAGCTCAACGCGCTGCAAGAAACTTGCAGGAGAAAATTAGGTGCACAATTTCGCCTTACGGACCAGCTAAAAGGTTTGTTTGAAAAGGAAAAAGCCGGCCTATATATACTTCATGTGGGCTCCTCCACATTCCTGCTTCGCTGCCTTCTTGTCTTTGAGCAGCAGAGCAAAGGCTGAGTGCTGGCACTCGCACAAATGAAAATTTATCTGTTTAGGGTGTCTGCATCTCTGGGCATTCTGACGAGCTTTTTGGCTCATAGAGTTTTGTGGCGTTGGTTTTAGGCCTCGCGCACTTTTAACTTCGAGAATCTGCTGCGGACACTCGAGGAGGAGTCCCCTCAAGAGGCAGCTGCAGCGAAACAAATTTTAGAGTGTGTAGAACAAGTAGTGCCAAGAAGCTCGGCTTTCTCTTGCACGCTCGTCGACTCTTCCGTGGATATACACTCGCAAGAAACGCAACACCAGCAGAAACAACATGAGGGAAAAGACGCGATGGCCCCTGTGCCTGTAGAGACCTGCAAGGCATTTTTCAAAGGAGCCACAAGCCACACTTGCGTTGTGAGGCTGGCCAGCAGTCCTCCTGTTTGGTGCTTGCCTATGCCAGTAACTAGTAGTTCAAGTTCGGAAGGCCGCCTGCCGCAAAGAATTTAAAATTAGAAAATTAGATACTGGTATTCACTGCGCGCAGCGATCCCTGCTGCGTCTCCTGACACTGGAGAAAACGCTTGCTCCCAAGCTAACGGCAGACGCAACGCGCCTGCTGCGCCTCATCCGGCTGGCTATACACCTGGCGGCTGCCTCCGCGCACCTTGGCATGTTCGAGGCAGTTCTCTTCGGACTCCCGTCGTCCCCGCTCACAGCTTTAGAGTCGGGGGTCGAGCCCTTTTGCCAGACCCCCCGGTTGAATGAGGATACAGTCTTATCCGCAGCATGCAGTGCAAAGGAGGCATCCGAAACGCCACGGGGTGCTGGCTATCCACTACTCCCTAAGCAGCACTCTGCAGCGTTCAAGAGGCTGTTTGCCCGTGGGGTCACTTTCCACAAAGGAGCCCTTTTGCGAGTCATTCAGCCCCTCTGTGGCTCCACGCGTCCCTGTGGGCGAGGGGCTCGTTCACAAAAAGCTCATCCCCCCTCCACCTTTACTTGTCTGTCCAGAACGGACCCTTTAGGGCAAGAGCGCCGGGCATCCCTTGAACATCCGCAGGTCCAAGGGGAAAAAGAGAGCAGCCAGTCAGCCAGCACCCCGTGCATCTCTTTAGACAAAACGAAGAAAACGCAAGATGCTGCTGCGGAATTCCTCATCGCTACTTTGAAGACGAACTCTTCAAATACGAGACTTTTAGAAGTGAGATTCCCAACTCAACAAATGCTTCTTTTTTTGTGGCTTTTGCATTCTTCAAACTTATTATCAGTACCATCGCATGCGGCTACCTATGCGCTTTCAAGCTAGCCGAGCCGCAACCCTCAGACACCAGAAAGACGCACATAGTGAACTGGTGGCTTGCTGATACCTCTGGGCATTTTTCTGTGCCGCCAATAACGTAAAGCCCAGTATAGTGGCACTTTGCATTTGTATGGAGACTATTTCGATATTCTTGCTCGCAGATATCACCTCGTGTGGAAACAAATAATAATTCCACCTCTCAGCATACTGACGGATGTTCCCCGCGCAGCAGCAGCCCCATGGGCATCTACCTAGGGGATTGCAAAACAAATACAAAAACGCAGGTCCATGTGGTGGAGATACACCCAAAGACCGTCGGACAGCAGCGGCAGCTACTGCTGCAGCGAAAGCTCCAGCGGCATCTAAACCACCGCAGGTCTTGCACGCCACCTGCACTCTGGGCAGGAAAAATTGGCAGCAGGATATTTGAAGCTGCATGCACTTTCAACGAATGTGCAGAGAATGGGGCAACGCAGCAGACGTGGAGGATGGCTGATATGTCTCGAAGAATGCACCAGCAGGAACTGTTGGGTCCCTCGTCTTGTGGTCGCCAGCATTGCGGCAGCTTCACAAGAAGCTCCTCGGGTCCTCGGTGCCGCTGCTGTCCCAACGCCGCAGTGGCTCAGCCTCCCCTAACAACTAAAAACCCACCCCAAACTCCTGCTGCATCCACCCGCAAATCCAGTTGCAACTTCGGCTACCGCAGCGAAGGGAAGGCAGGCGAGAGTCAAAGGAGCCTCCACCCCATTGGCACGGGGCGGCAGAGGCAAAGCTCATCTTCTCCACAAAACGAGCCTCCACTTGGGGGGAAAAGGCTGCCAGCGAGCTCTGGGCTGGGATGTTCCGAGCAGCACTTCAAATGCGATCTGAACCCTGAAGCCTCTTTAAGAGTTAGCGTACAACCCAACAAGCTGCTGCATGCAAATGCGGTGGCTGCTCTCCACCAGCAAGGGCCCACAGCTGCTGCGTCGACACAGGAGATTCCCTGCAGCCCGTCAGCACTTAGCAATGGCGACAGCCGTGCTGGCCTGAGGCCATCGCAGCCCACCAACCAGAGACGCGTCCAAAAAATTTCCTGGATGCAGAGGAGCAGAGGAACTTCAAATGAAGTTTATGCTCAACTCGCCAGCAGGTGCCGCAAACTTTTGCTGCCAATCCGCCCCGAAATCCAACGATGGACACCAGGGACCTCCACGAGGAAACAGGAAGAAAGTGTGCGTGTTGGCGCAACCTGCAGCAACGTGCCCCCACAGCGCCTCTCTCCCCTGGCACATCCGAGCCTCTGCAGTTTTCTTGAGGGCATGGGCCAGCGGTGCTGCAGGAATCTTCTCAGGCGGTGGCTGCAAACGGCTAGGGGGAGGAACGGGCACAACGCAAGTCGTAGAGCAACTGCTTTCCGCAAGTACAGATCGCATTCAACGCCTCAGAGCAGAGCACGTTGCTCTTTGCAAGGTAAGGGAAAAGAAACAACACAAGCGTCAGCAGGCAAGGTAGAGGCCCCCATCGAAGAAGACCATTTGCCTGCATGTATGCAATCCTTAGTACACCCTGAACATACTAAACTGTAGCAGAAGCTTTGTGCTAATGGAGCTCGTCGGTTTGATTGCATTTTCCATAGGGGACTTTTGTGGCGAACATCATTATTACTATCATCATTCAGGCTTGCTTTGCCTAATCATTGAGTCTGTGCCGTGCACGGCTTTTGTTCTACGTTTTAATTCTTAAGCTGTAATAAGCTGAATTTAAGGGTGATAAAATGATAAAGTAAAGATCTTAAGGAAGTGGATATGACTAAGCTATATTAAGCGATATCTGACAGAGAGTCGAGCATGCTATGGCCCTTACAGTTCTGAGATAAGTGGCGCCTTAAGGGATTAAACCGTGAATAAAATCAAATGCTAATAAACATAAAGGGGCTAGAGGTCGCATGAGAGAACAGCCCTGAGTCTGGAAACAGTGTCTAGAGGCCAGCACCCTCTCAAGGGTCGAGCGGTGTAGCTGGACGACAGAAATTTCATGTTTTAAGTAAATTATAAACTAAGCTGGATGCAGCAGTTTAGGTTTAGTTGCTTTAAACAAACAGAAGTAATTTCAGCGCCTGTAGAGGTCCTAGAGAGGCTAATACAGCTTTGTGGACTACGGGTCTCTTTCTATGGGATTATTTACCGGGTATAATTGAAGCTTTACTCGTAATTTAAGGCTAATGGCTTGTGCCATTTGATGAGTTAACGTACTAAGTTTAGTCTGGTAACGTGTAGTTGGCGGGACGACGAGATTTCAGCGTCTGGAACCCTGTGGACTAGGGTGCAAAGGGACGCGACCTCCCCTTGGGGTTTTAGAGAATATGGAGCAATTAAAACCACTTTACTTTTTATCAATAAGGGACAGTGTACATAATAGTTTTGCTGAACGCTTTTTGGGTGCAACCCGCTGTCTAGATCGTTATTGGGAGTCTAGGGCAGCTGGCGGTCAAGACTGGAAGTGGCCGCGCATTCTCGTTTCTTTGTATTCCCTTCTGATCCCTATGGGTTTACTTTGCTTTACTACAATTTATTCAAAAGTGTTTTTACAATTTTGGTAGATGACGAGGCTTACTTACGCAAGTTTCAAGGCCTAGGTCAACACTGCTGCACGTATCGACAGGGCAAGAGATTTTACTCGTTTCGGCTACAGAAAGGCAAGGTAGCCGCAGTTCGTGCAAAAAATATATTTAAAATAGTTTTAAAAAGCTTGACATTAAGAAAAAGGATACTGGGGCTTTAGTTCAGAGGCAATCGACGTAAGGACTGGAGAACAAAACAATTTATCCATCCATGCACGCTCCCCCAAAGCCACTTGACGCAAAAACATACCCTCACACACGCAACAAAGAGATACGCTCGAAATTGTTAAAGAAGGCAAACAAATCGAAGCACCGCACACCCAATAATCCTTTGCGCGAACCCCAGATACACCCCGGTAAGCCCAGAAGGCACCAGGTGCTCCGCGAGGAAACGGCAGAATCCTTTAAAAAGCCCTGGCTCTGCCGGCCCCCCCCCAGAAATTTGTTATCTTTACCCTGACCCACTAGGATAGAGCCCTGACCCTGGCTCGATATCTGCAGGCACCCTGAATTCCAATTAGGTCTAAATACTAACCCTGACCATTTACGCAACTGAAATCTTTCCCAATGCAGATTGCTTCTACTTTGCTCCGACACCTTATGAAATCACACTGAACTCAAACCCTTCACATCCCAGACACCGAGAGCGAAAAGCTCAAAACCACCTAAGGACGGAGTCTTAAGGCGTGCGCCTGAAAGAGCTGAAAGGAGGGCTGGGCCACAGAGAGTCAGCCGCACATGCGGAGTATCCTGCCCATCATATAAAGGTTTTGCTCTCGAATTGGATTCCCACCATTCATCACTTCAACTGGCGAGAGATCTGTCGAAACCGTGCAAAACAGAC
>JRZD01000228.1:0-10194 GCA_000826945.1 Eimeria nieschulzi
AGGAGACACCAAAGGCAATATACAGAGACAGAGGAGCCACCAAAGGCAATATACAGAGACAAAGGAGCCACCAAAGGCAATTTAAAGAAACAGAGGAGACACCAAAGGCAATCTACAGAGACAAAGGAGCCACCAAAGGCAATCTACAGGGAAAGAGGAGCCACCAAAGGCAATCTAAAGGGGCACAGGAGACACTAAAGGCAATCTACAGAGACAAAGGAGACACCGAAGGCAAAGCTGAGATAGCACGACAAGCGGACTGGAGACAGGCAAAATCGCCACGCGAGCACACAAAGCCGCGGGAGCTCTTAGAATGAATTGTGTGCGTTTTAATCACGTATTTGGAGGAAGGAGAGAAAAGAGGCATAGAGGGAAAAGAGGCAGAGAAGGAAAAGAGGCAGCGAGGGTCTCACCGGAGTATTCAATGAATCCGTTTTTGTCAAAGTCGACGGCATCGAGCACCTGATCGACTTCGTACTCAATGGCGCTCTGGTCCAAAGCAGAGACATCCTCGCCCTTGAGCTTCATCAACTCTACGTAACCCTCCATCAGCTCTGAGACACAAGGAGACAAAGACAAACGGAGACAAATGAGGCTCTAACAGAGAGACCAATTTGGCTGCAAGCCATCAATACACAACACAGGCACAGAAACCCCACATCCCCAGTGCAGAGAGGAGACAAGCTGACTGCTCTTCACACTTAGAGGAGACACACGCCTCTTACGAGAGGAGAGACAGAAGCGAGACAGACGAACACACACAGACAGAGACATGCACGTAAAAGCGAGACAGGAGTAAAAACGCATAGACAGATACAGACAAACAACAGACACAGACAAAGACGGAGTGAGACAGGCAGAGACAGAGACAACGGAGACAAACAGCGCAGCAACGGATACAGCGCCTCCCTACCTTGTTTATCGAGTTGGCCGTCTCCGTTTTTGTCCATTTTCTGGAAAATTTTGTTGAGCTCTTTTGTCTCCTCGTTGCTCGTCAGCTTGCTGCCCATGTAAAGAAGAGCAGCAGCAGCGAGCTTCTGCGTGCCCTGGAACTGCCTGCGAGGACAAACGACAGAAGAAGATAGAAGAGAACATTCAGTCGCTAGCAAAGCCAACAACTACTTTTGCAGAGACAGCAGCAGCGTGCCTCGCGCTCTGTCACGCTCTGGCCCAGGTAACTACTGTGCGCATAAAGGTAAAGACGTTCTTCTGTCTCCCTGTCTCTGTGTGTCTCTACACTCATAAATAGATAGAGAGACCCATTAGCACGCAGATACAGAGACACATACAGAGACACACATCCGTAAAGAGAGGAGCATCCAGCAGCAGCAGAACTGTCTCACGCAGCAGCACTAGGCAGGAATTATTTCCAGTGTCTGCTGACCTGATGTTAAGGATCGTGCTCTCCAGGGAAGGCACATCGATGGTGCCGGCAGCCACATCAGTCGTCTTTACCCACTCGTGTTCAAGAGCGTCACGTGCGGAGATTCTCATTGACGGCACGTAAGTCAACATTTTGCGAATCAAGTCCTTCGCGGGCTCGCTCACCTTCTTCCACTGTAGACACACCACAAGATGCCAGCAGCAACAGCGACAACCACCATCACCTCATGTAATTAGTTATCACTGCTGCTTCTCACTCTGCTTCCACCTGCTAACTCTAAGGCGTATACACTGCTGCCTTTTCGCTCCTCCCAGATAAAAGTCGGGCCTTGAGGTGTCGCACCTGCGGCAAGTCGAAAGTGTATTTTCCCTTTTCGACTTTCTTCAGAATGTCAAATTCGTTGGCTCCGTTGAAAGGCGGGCAGCCTGAAGACGCTCAACAACAAACAAGAGAACTAGCTAACTAACTAGCCAGCCAGATAGCTAGCTAGCCAGCCAGTTAGTTAGCTAGCGACACTGACAGAGAACTGCCCTACACCTTAGGGGAGACACAAGGGCGTGCAGACACCACACATGCAGACACAGCGGCAACCAAAGAACAGTAGCTAGCTGGAGAAGAGACACAGCTTTTCAGCTAGCTGGAGAAGTGACAGAGCTAGCCAGAGAGGTGGTCTGACCTGAGAGGAGAATGTAAAGAATGACACCAGTGGACCACACGTCGCATTTTTCGTCGTACGTGCCGTGCAGCACTTCGGGGGCAATGTAATACGCTCTGAACAAACCACCACCACCACAACCACAAATCCCTTGCCCACTCAGCGCCAGAAACAACCTAGCAGCAGCAACAGCAGCAGCAGCAGCAGCAGCACGTCTCACGTTCCGATTTTGTCCTTCATCTTTTTGGTTGTCTCGAAGTGGGTGGAAAGGCCAAAGTCGATAATGCGGATGTTCGCATCTTTGCGTTTGTTTTCGAGCAGCAAGTTTTCAGGCTTCAAGTCCCTATGCACGATTTTGTTCTTGTGCATGTAAGTGATCCCAGACAACACCTGGCGAATGATCCTCGCCGCGTCCACCTCGCTGCAGAGACAGAGGAGACAAAGACAGAGAAGACAGCTTGAGGCAGCCAGACAACAACCAGACCCAACACACGCAAAGAGAGACCCTACACACACAACGCCTTTCCGAAATCTTGCCTGCTCTTGTCGTTGCACCGCTCCCGCCCTAAACCCTAAACCCTTAACCCTAAGAAGCCCTGAAAACCCGTACCCGAATCGTTTTCGGTTGATGATCTCGTCGAAAAGCTCTCCGCCAGTGTAGACTTCGCTGACGAGATAAAAATATCCCTTGTCCTCAAAGAACTCGTAAAGCTTCATGATGTTTGGATGGTCCAATTTTTTCAGCAATTCCACCTCCTTCAAAAGCAGCTCTTTGTCTGTCTTTTGCTTCACCTGCCGCTTCGATATCACCTTCACCGCGTACTCCTGCAGAGACAATGCATGCAGAGACAGTCCCGTTTCCATATGCAAACGATCAGCTGCAGCTCTCCTGTTGAGGGCAAAGACGCCGAGACGGACGGAGACAGACACAGACAGACGGAGACAGAGGGAGACAAAGACAAATAGGAGGAGACAGACAAAGGCAGATAGGGGGTAACAAACACAGATGCAGAGGCGCAGAGATAGACTGAGAGAGACAGAGCAGTGACATGCTAACAGAGAAAGAGAAAGACAAATGGAAACCGACACAAACAAACAGAGACAGGGGTAGACTGAAAGAAAAATAGAGAAACAGACAAAGGCGAAAGATGGCGTAATGCATGCGGGCTGATGCACCAGTCGGTGAGGCCCATAGCTCTCAGTAGCAGCAGCCATACGCCGATAAAGGGAGACACACAGACATGGAGAGAGAAAAACAGACACGGAGAAAAGGCAAAGACACACTAAGATAAAGAAACACAGAGAGAGAGAGACAAAGAGACACAGGGAGAGAGCGAGACAAAGAGGCACGTAGAGAGACAAAGAGACACACAGAGGGAGACAAAATACGGAGAGACAAAGACACAGAGAGAAACAAAGGCAAAGGGTCAAGTTCGTTCCTGTAGACGGCGAGAGGCCGCTCCTCCTCGGCTGGTTGCTCCCCGCAAAGGCCTCCGTCAGTCTCTCCTTATCTGCCCTCATCTGGTATCTACCTCTGTATCTCGGTATGTGTGTATCTGTGTGTATGCCTGTCTCTTTGTATGTCTCTCACCTGTGCGGTGACTTTGTCCTTGCATAGGATAACTTCTCCGAAGCTTCCCTTACCGAGCACACGCTGGCCTTTATACCTGCAAATCAAAAACACAAACCCCAAAGACTCAAACAACTTGAAACAGCCCAACCGCCAATCACTAACGTCCCCTCCACACATACACCCCGTTGCTGCTGCTGCTACTGCTGCTGCTCATGCGTGGAACTTGCCTGTCGCTGAAGGCCGCGGTGGAATGTTGAACGAACATCCCCGGGGTTGCCGCCAACTTGTCACCCTTTGAGGTTGCTGATGTGCAGTCACCATACGTACCCACACAAATACCCACTCTAGTTCTCCTACCAACTCCCAACTCTGCTGTACATACACTTCAGACTGCTATTGAAACCCTTTTTCTACTGCTAGGGCGGCTACTCCTCCTGCTGCTGCTGCTGCACACGCTGCAGCAGCAGCAGCACCCCTGTGTCTTCATGCATTGTGTGTGTTGGCGTCGGCTGGGGTAAAAACAGCCGGGAGTTAATGCTAACATCGACATGCCAGCCCCTTGTGGCCTCCTCCCCTCGTCCTCCGACAAGGGGCAGGCAGAGGCGCCAGTTGAGCTGCAAGCGCTAAATTAATAATGTCTGGGTTGCAGCAACAGCAACAGAAATGGACGCGGAGCGTCCATACACCTCAAATACGCTTACCTCCTCCATGCGGCTGTTTCAAACGGGCTTCGCCCGCTAGGGCAGACTCTTGCTGACCCATGCCTATCTTCTTGGTTTGCTGCTACTTCAAAGATCGAAAATAACCCAATAATAGGCTGCGCCTTGGAATAAAAGGCCAGCGAGCACACGTGCAGCAGCAGCAGCAGCAGCGCGCCTCAGGCAGCTACCAGCACGAAAACAGGATAACAAGGGACCGACGGTGCTGGTGCATCAACAGCACCAGGAAAATAGAAAAATCGGGTACTCTACGGGTAAAGCAAACAAAATACACTCTCACCCTCCTCAAAGAGTTGCCTGAGGGTAGCAGCCGCTGAAGAGGCCACACACCTCAGCCTGAACCAGTTGCTGCTGCTGCCTGCAGCTGTTGTGTTGCTGCTGCCGCTGCTGTCGCTTTCTCTCGACTCTGTGCTTAACCTTCTTTTAGTCTAGTCCCTTTTAATGCTCTATTTCATTAATCTTCGTTGTCTGACTCTTCAGGGGCAGCAGAAGAAGCAGCCCTGCAACAGCGGTGCTCCCAGACCAGCTGTATGAGTAGAGTGCAGTGATGTAACAGCAGCTGATAGGACCTCTCGACAATCGCTTCTGCTCCTTAAGCAAGTGAGTACGTAAGCAAAAGAGAGGTCATTTTTTGCTCTAGTAAATTAGTTAAATGGACAGGGTGTTCCTGCTGCTGCTACTGCTGCTGCTGCTGCTGCACTGGCAGCTTCCGTAGCTTGTCGATGTTGCAGAAGTCTGCTGCTCCATCTTCTGTTGCGTCGCCTGATATTTTTGTATTGTATTTCTTTGTATTTTGTCATTATTGTCGTTGCTACTTTTTGTGGTTCTCCTTTTGCCGCTGTTACTACTGCTACTAATGGTGCTGTTCTGCTGAGGCAAGGATATAAGACGCTAAAGTGAGTGATGTTGATATGCAGTTAAAACCTCAGTGATTAATCAATATGCACGTAGATACACACTTTATGCCTTATTGGACATAGAACTAGTTAGCCATAAATACCAGAGTGTAGCACTCGTACTTCAGCCTCTGCTTAGAGACTGTAGGTACATACAAGGAGCAAGAACTTGTTAATAGTGAGTCCCCAAAGACGTCTAACTTTCCAGGCTTGCTGCTCTGAGGTCATGCTGGTCTTAGCGCAGCCAAACGGCAAGGGGATGCGTCGAAAGTGTAATATTCCCGGGATGGCCTTGAGCTGGCGAACACTCTCTAAGTAACAAACCCCTGTTAACACATTGAGTTCTCACTAGCTCTTAGAGATAGCCCTCAAGTTCCAATATCTAACTGGTCTTCAGCCAGTCCTTGCCCTCTTAGCACGCCTACTCACCTATTGCTTATTACATCTAATCATCAAACAACCTCGTAAATGCGCCTCTCCTAAGCCCTCAGAGTCACTGCTGAGAGATAAACAAACTTCCTGTTGAATTTTGTTTGCAAGGATAGGCCTTAGTTTTTTATTAGCCCCGCCGCTGAGATAGATCCGTGTGTGCAGTTAGCTCAGCGTCGCTCTACATATCGAACGTCGGGAAAATGACTACAATCAGGGGTCAGGCCTACTTGGCCTAAGCGCCGAGCCTCTGCAGTGCTCGTGTTTCGTGCTATGCTTCATCTCCTAAGCGTAAATAAGTTAAGTTCAAGGGAATTGGGCTAATTAACTAAAGACCTTTAACCTAACTAAGGAAAGGAAAGGGTGGTTTAAGTTGCAATTGAGTGAACTAACTGGAAACAAGGTCGAGCATGTTAAGGCCTTTAAGATTCTGAATTACGTAAAGTCTTGACATTATTTGTGTTTAAAACTAAAAGCCCGTCACCTATAAGGGCTGGAGGCTGCATGAGAGAGCAGCCCTGAGCAAAGGAAACAGTGCCTAGAGATCGGCAGTCCCGCAGGGGTTGGGTGGTCTAACTTGACGATAGAACTTCAAGTTTTGAAATACTTCCATGCTGAAACGTTTGCAGACATTTAACTGTAAACTTTCGAAGTACATAGGCAAGGTTTCAAGGCATATAGAGATCTCGGAGAGGCTGAGACAGCCTCGCAGACTTTAAGGCACCCTCCCTATGAGAAGTGTTCTATCCCCGGTATGAACGTGACTTTGCCCACGTTTCGGGGCTACTGGTGTGTAGCATTTGAAATGTTAGTCTATGTATTTACGGCCGGTACTTCGGTGACCTGAATTCCACTTTCACTTTAGTATTCTGTTTCCTCTGCTCTGGCAGGTTCCAGCGCCATCCTGCTCACCCCTGCGCCAGAGCCAGCGAAAAGCCGCTCTTAATGGAGGATGCTGGCGAGCAGTCAATCTCCGTCTCCCAGATTGAAATGATCTTTAAATAGTATACAGACTATAGTATACAGAGAAAGCTTTCCATATTCTTCCGGTTCATGAGCCAAGAGGCGCCCTGACAGCCTGTGGGGCTGCGGCCAACCCACTCTCCCCTCTCGATTGTGTGAGGGAGAGGATCTGGGGCCAAGAACCATGCGCTGCTGGCAGGTTGAACGCTTGTACTTGCGCCTTTGGTTAAAGGCCTTAAGTACTAATACGAAGCAATAAATTAAGACTAATTACTCCCCAAAACAGTTTTCCCATCTCCAGCTTGCTTTTCTGAGGCCATGCTGACCTGAGCACAGCAAAGTGGCCAGGGGATGCGGCCAAGGTGTGACTAGCCTGCACCTTGGCAATGTCCCAGCACGCTATCCGAGGAGCTCGGATACTTGTCCTCACATAAATAAGATTAACTATTCCACTCAAAGATAACTCAGGTCATTAGTTAAAGGAATTCTAGGTGATAATAATAGACAAACACTGCAAAGTCGAAATGCGAACTATTATGGTAGAGTAACCATGCTCCTCCAAAGCACAGGTATAACATGTCGACTCAAATGTCACTTAAGGCATTAATTGAAATAATTATACTTTATCATGAACAGACAACAACACTGCAATACCGAACACGCCAAATAACATGTTACAAGCCTTTAACCGAAAACCAGCATCCAACTAACGCCCAACAAAGACGTCCCGCAGGCCTGGAGCTGGTTAAAAATAAGTCATAAAGAGAACGTTTTGTTTCGTATTATACTAGCTTTCACAAACCTAGACAGCAAGACTGCCTTTAAGAAGGCTTCGAGTGCTCCACGCAAGCGTGGGGCTGCTTGGGACTGTGGGAGAATCTCCCCGTTGAAAATAAAAAAGTTCTCCTTCAAACTTTACTGTTTTTGTGCTCAATATAAACATTATTGGTGTATTATCATTCCCAAGTCTGCTGCCCTTACTTGGTCTATGTACAAAATGGCTTTAGGCACTGGGAGGCTCCTTTCCTCCTGCCAAATATCGCGGGTATGGAGTGCTTCCCTGATAACATCTGCTGTCTGTGTTATTTTCCGTGCGATCCCTCGCTTAGAGCTGAGGATGCCTGGCGTCGATTCATTAAAATGCTCGTATGCAGACATGTGTCTTAACTGAAAAGGGAGTAGCTCCCATCGTAGATTTGTACTGAATCGCCAGTCCGGGATGATGGTGTTTTATGGTGCATGATGCCTTGGACATTAGTCTCTGTTTCGCATGGCTGTTTGTTTCCCATACACTTTGCTGAGCCCCCGCATGCGCTTGTGGCTTTTCAGGCATTTTCTACGACGGCGCGAGTTTTTGTGGACCGTAACACAAAGGTTATTTGCCAAGGTCTCACCGGTCACCAGGTGATTTCTTTTGGAAAGCTATAACCCGGACATCGTTTCCCTGGGGAGACTGCTGATTGGCTTCACTATGAACTTTCGCATGCTTTTGGCCACTCAAATTATTACACCGGCGAACGCCTCTCTGTGCGTTCCATCTGTTTTCTTTAGGGTAGCTTCCACAGTGAGCAGGCTCTCTTGTACGGAACGCAACTCGTCGGGGGAGTCAATCCCGCCAAGGCTGGCACAACATGGAAGAGTTCCGACGGTCAATACAAACTCCCCGTCTTTAAGACTGTAAAGGAGGTACACTATACATAGGTCCCTATTGTTCCCAATCAGCGCGCAACAAGCTGATGTGACTATTGTTGTGCTTTTAAAATGCGTACATCCATATTCCTTATGAGCGTTTCCGACCAATTCGTGTCACGATCTCAGGCGAAGGAAGCGACGGGCTGCAATGCTTCCGTGATCTTTGTTCCGCCCCCGTTCGCAGCTAATGCAATTCTCGAGTGTGTTGATGCTGGTCTTGACTTGGCAGTTTGTATCACAGAAGGCGTGCCCCAGCACGACATGGCGATGGTGAAGAAACGCCTCAGTCAACAAAGCACAACTCGCCTTATCGGTCCCAACTGCCCCGGAATCATCAAACCAGGAGAATGCAAAATCGGCATTATGCCTGGTTATATTCATCAGAAAGGGTGCATTGGTGTGAAACCTGCACAACGCTGCCGCTGTTCTTACATTATAGGGTGCGCAAAATCTCAATCGATTAGTCACTTGTGGATTCCGTCAAGATGTGCGTTTGTTTGTTTCTATCTGCATCAGGTATCGTGAGCCGCAGCGGCACTTTGACGTACGAGGCTGTAAATCAGACAACGCAGGTTGGCCTGGGTCAGTCCACTTGTGTCGGAATTGGAGGCGATCCTTTCAATGGCACCAACTTCATCGACTGTCTCGAGAGATTTGTTGCGGATCCTGAAACCAAAGGTAGGTTTAGAGCTTAGGGATTACGTGTTTCTTTCCCATTGCCCGCATGCATTTAACATCTTTCCGCCTCCAGAACTTAGGGCGCTGGCTCTATGAGGTATCCACTCTGCAATTCGACTTTTTATTGCCCTATAAATGGGATTTGGTATCAGGCATCGTGCTGATTGGCGAAATCGGCGGTTCTGCTGAGGAAGAAGCTGCTGCGTGGCTGAAGAGTGGGCTAAAGATGCTCCCATAGAGAACTTTGGTCTTTCGAACACTCCACAGGAATTCCATCTGACATGGATGTTCATACCCACGAAGCTGTCGCTGCCATCATATCGTATTCACCTGTCACATCTGCCGTAGCGGTCGCTGTTTGTAGAGACTCCATTATATTGGCTTGTGGCTTTGCTGTCTTGTTGCGTGTGATCCCTCAGAGCACAATTGCGGAAAGCCAGTTATCTCATTCATTGCTGGCAGCACGGCTCCCCCAGGACGGCGGATGGGCCATGCAGGCGCCATCGTAAGTGGGGGAAAAGGCACCGCTGCTGGGAAAGTCTCAGCGCTTCAGGATGCTGGGGTGGTGGTTGTCGAGAACCCTGCCAAGATTGGGGAAGCCATGTTGAAGGCCATGAAGGATAAGGGGCTTGCGTAACCCCGCACCTTCCGAGTGGCAGTGCTTACCAGTACGAGCACCATAGTGTTCCCCCTCAGTGTTTTACGCGCCCACGTGCAAGGAGGCGTAGTCAGATGTAGCCGTTTTCTTCCTCTCACTTCAGACGGGCGAAACTGAGGTGCGAGCTAAAGTAAGATGACTGGGCTCGTTGCTCGAGACCGTAGCTTGGGCCAGTTTGATCTTAGGAACCTGTTACCAAATAGTGTATTCACGTTCGTGTAGCCGTAGTTTGCATGCCATTAACTGGGATTCGTCCACCTTACTGCGGAAGAGTTACGGTTGATATGAAAGGCTTCCACGAAAAGCCACAAGTACGACGGTAGGGTGCGCATGAGGCTTCGCTTTGGAACATTGATCTAAGTTTTTGCAAAACGCAGCAGCATTGAGCCGGGTGCCTCCTACCTGAGTTGAAAGCAGTTCCGAGAAGAATAGAAAAAAGTCTGGTAGTGCCGCCAAACGCACATTTCCACACCCAAAAGACCCCGCAATCAAGAAGCTTTGATCGCCGATAGCTGATGCATCCTCTGGTGCCGCTGTTTCCTTACCC
>JRZD01000230.1:0-10177 GCA_000826945.1 Eimeria nieschulzi
GAGAGAAAGCGGGCGAAGAAGGAGCGGGTGAGATTCATTTTAAGCTTTCAATCCCCCGTATATGTAAATGGTTAAATGAAAACAAATACGGGAAATACTTAAGGCATTCTTCATTGTTCTGCCCTTGCATAAATCTAATCGCCGAACAACAATAGTGTATCCGGTGGATAGCAAAGGAACCTGTCGAAACAGAATTTGTTGTGCAGCTGTTGTTTCTGTTGCAGGAACGCTTCAGAGGCAACCGTCAAGACGCTATTTACAGGCAAAAGAAGGGAGCAAAGGGAGCCTCCCTGTCCAGCTTCTTGCAGAGCTTCTCAGGGGGCGAGTTGCGTTCTCGGCTTTCATCATGGTTTATGTACTTGCTGGTGGCTGCGGCGATCCTCGGTACGAGCAGTAGTGTATACATTCCTGTCTATGTGCAATCTGGAGTGTAACGGGAGATTGATTCATGCACAAACCACCTGACTCTGAACCGAACTCATTCCTAGAAGAAATACAGCTACAGTGCTAGCGTAACCCCATACGAAGCAAGAATACACAAAGTGCTTGCTGACGAATAGCATGCTTTTCTGGTATGAAGCTAAGGACTAAGATATATACGTTTTCGTGTATTGGTCGTGTCTCAGGTATTTTTGTGCTTAGGGCGCTGGAGGAGTACTACGGTCTTGACGATGATATTAGTGGGGAGGAGAGGCTCCAGCATCTTACAGTGTTGGGTCTGGAGGATGGAGCGACCGAAAACGACATCCGAAGGTCATACCGGACCCTCTCTATTCGATGGTCAGCCATTCCATGCACCAAGAATGCATTTAATTAGGCTGTGCACGAAAAACAAGGCAAACCTGCACATTATTGAAATACTTTACTGGCCCTTCCCATGTCAAATAAAGCACGTTGACTCATGCACTTGTACACATACAGGCATCCCGACCGGAACGCGAACTGCGGCACCAACTGCCAGCAACGTTTCCAGGAGGTGGCAGCTGCCTACGAATATTTGATGCGGAAGCAGCGCAAGGCCAAGGTGGATGAGGAAGGAGAAGAATCAGGGGAAGCAGCGGAGGGGGAAGATGCCGCTGGACTGAAAATGACATCACAAGGCATTGTTGACTTTTCTGGCTTAGGACCCAACGATGTGTTCCCTCCTACCACAGATGCAAAGAACGTTTGGACCGTCATGGTGAGCAGACTGAACCACGCAAAGAACACAGTAGAGATGCATTGAGTGCCAGTTCTTCTCTAGTCAAGCGACACAGTAGGTCCCCTGGATCTCTTTACTATGCATACCAACAGTAGTGAGCCCTTAGCTCTGAAGTCCGTTGTGTAGTGAACTGCTGGCTCAGGTTCACCAGGACAAAGATGAATGGAGCGAATCGGTATACGAGATGTGGCAAGAGTCCTGTGGGTCAAAGCTATTTCTACACTCCATCAGCATTTGGGATCTGTACTGATCTGACAATGCACCCAGTCCTTGCCTTCTTTATTGGACAAATAGGGTCTACAATTTGCTCTGCACTGTTATTTATTTTTTCAGCTCGGACCTTGGGGAAGTACGTTAAGTTTGGAGTCATCACGATTCGGGGAAGACACGGCAAAGATGCCTTGAAGAAGCTGCCTATCAATGTAAAGTCCGTAATGTAGATGCGCATTATATCCACTTGTATCAATGCATGCATAGAGCATTAGAAAGACTCCATGGTGCGCGGAAGGGGGGATGAATTGAATGAGCAGGGAAGAAAGTCAGGGGACGAGTGCTTGTCTCGTCTGATCTTGTTTGATTGTTTTCCTGTCTTTCGCATCTCACAGGATCTTCCCAGCGATTTTGCTGATGACTGCTGGCATGCACCCCGAAGTATGTAGAGAGGCCGACCTCTGTTATTGTGGGGATGTATTCTCAGTCAGACTAGGTTAAGCATGTGAAGGGGCAGGTGCCGTGCTGCAGCCAGGTCGCTCGCTGCCTTGTATCGCAGAGTGCGGGATTACGCGTGTTATTGTCTGCAGCAATACCCCCAGATCTCTCGTCCTTCAGTGGAGTCCATCAATCACTTCATCGCAGATTCCTTCCCCTCAAACATCGACGTCGTTCGTAGTGGTAAGGTATTATAACGCGAGAGGTCACGATGGTATGCAGGTCCTCTTCCACTCCTATTGGTTGCTTCCTGGCTAGATAAAGTATTGGTCGTTTCGTGGATTTGCTTATGCTGAGTTGTGAGGGGAGTCGATCTCAGAAAAGCATATACCTCATGCTGCAACTTTCTTCAAAATAAGACCCAGAGTATTGAGTACCACTTGTGAAACAGAGCCACTTCCTGGGAATGTGCCATATTATAATGAATACAAGGGCCAAAGAGTAATGCCATCGTTTGCTCGTCGGATTCCTCGGTATAAAGATTTCTCCCTCAATTTTTTGTTTTTCGATTTTCAGCGACGGCGTTGAGGTCTTGGCTGGCATCTTCATCGTCATCCTTTCAACCGCTTGCCACCCAATATAAGGCAGTGATCATTCCATCTGCTGCCTCATCGAGCTCGCCGTCCCTGCTGGTGAAGCACGCCGCTTTCTCAAACAAACAGACATTCAGCTTTTGTTTCCTCGCCAACGCTCGCTCCGTACTAACAAACCAAAAGGAGGAATTGCTCACCGTGTTGAAGAACCCGCCTACCTGGCTGGCGCAAATTGCTCCTGAAACTGCTGTCGCGAAGGCATTGAAGCTCCCTGTGCAGCTGGAGCAGCTCCGAGAAGAAGATCTGATTACCAACTCCAACATTTTCCTTTTTGTGGACGAGGGCAGAGGCATTTCCCGTGCACAGGCTACTCTACACACCCTCCGTTCAAAGCTCCTCAATCCCGCTACCGCCATCTCCCTAGCAATAGATGGCTTCAAAGAGGTGGGGTTATTGCAAGGTGCTTGACACTAAACTTCTATATGCACTTCGAATCTTAGAGCAGTGGCCTCTATGTTGCATTTGATTTCTTGGCTGCAACAGTGACGTGCTGGTTTCTTGCAGGTTATTCAGCCGCTTCTCTATCAGCAGAATAGTGCATCACTCTGCAAAGGCTCTTTACAGCGTCGCGTCTTTTGCCTAGTAGCTGTGGAACCCGCGGAGGTTAAAACCGAGGGGAGTATAGCTGGAGTGGAAAAGACTCTCGATTTGGCTCGTATAAAGAGCCTGCTGAAAGTTTCCAAAGCGAAATACTTAAAGGGTGCGTGTACTAACGTGGACCAGAGATGTGGGATTTTGCTGCATTCTATTGGGTGGCCGATCGCCTCTGCGTGCTGCCACTGCGCTGTGTCGGTCAAACAAATCGAATATAACGTCATCCGTATTGCTTTGGGGACTTTCATATAAATTGTTTCAGAGAATCCCCGGAAAGACCTGCAAGCTATTTGGGAGCGCGCCATTCAAAAGGCCAAGGACCACGAACGCACGCATCAGCCGAGGGGTCAGGAAGAAGAATATTTCGGTATCTCTACAAAGGAACCCGATGATTTGCATATTGAACAGCCAGACGACATGGAGGAAGAGATCATTCACATCCAAGTAGTGAGTGACCCCGGTTTTCCTGCTCCTTCAGTATAGAGTTAGAATTTGTGGGGAAACACTGGCCAAAGGCGTTCCGTGCCGTGACTACGCATCTTTAATTGCGTTGTGCGTTTGGACGTGCAACATACTGGCAGGTAGCGTATAAAGCAGCTTAGAGGCGGTCTCACCTTCGTTTCATTTCAGGTCCGCGTATCAATTGGAACGCCCATCGCTGTGCCGTCATTACCGGCTTTGCCACATGACAACATGTTCACGAGGCTTATGAAGGAGGAGTTGAACGATGCACCTCTGTTTCTGCTTGATCTGGAAAGTTCCCGTGTGGCTGCTTTGCCTCCGCTTTTTGTTGGAGATGAAGGGAGCTCAAGCGAAAGCACCGAGAGCTTCTACAAGCGGCTGTATCAGGTCCTTGATGAGGTACAGAACTCATCTGACGATGACGAGGAGGGTCGACTGTCATTCTCTGCGCTACCGGAATACTGCACGGGGAAGGACTTTGCCAAGAAGTGTCTGGCAAGTGGGCAACGCTCCTGGTTGTGGGGGCTTTTAACCGGCTGGTCGTTTTTGCAGGTGAGTGGGGAGGGGTGGCACTGCAGGAAAGCAAAGCGGCGGAAGTTTTTTTCCTGGTTTCCTCTGCCTCAGTGGCATATTGGTTGTGCCCTTATGTCCTCCAGATTGGATTTATAGCTGCCGTGGGAGCTGGTACACTCACGTTTTGGAACAAGATGACCGCCGAGGTATGACTCGCCTTGAGCATTGCAAGTTACGATGCATATTTGACTTTGGAATTCATAGTTGTAGCTTTGATTTATGTTAGTTGTAGATGTCTGCTCAATGTAACCATGTGTATGGCTATGCGTAGATGTTCCTCGTCAGCATGCTGCTACTGTCGCTTGCGGTCGGCGCTTACTCAACTATCCAACCTCTTCTACCTCATCTTTTCGGTGACAAGTGAAGGCACGCGAAATCTAGGAGCCAGCACATCGAATAGTAGATCTGTATCGCGTACCATCCTCTTTCTTTTTTGTATTCGCTGTGTAGTTGCGATGCATCGGTGCATGGTCCACTTAGTGTGTGCACCTAATGTAGAATGTAAAGTATGTGTTTGCTGTGGGCGCACGGCCGCTGCATGCTGTAGGTGCGCTTCTCGCACTGTAAGCGCCGGGTCGCCATTGGAAACTGACTGGTTAACAGAGCCACGTGTGCTAAAAGTACGTTGTTAGTATGCCGATAGGCGCATCACTATGTCGCACTTGAAACGTAACTAATATTAAAGACTTTAGATAAACGAAAGTTGGTTAGGTGAACGCCCAGGATTTGGGAACAGGCAGCCGAATTTCCCGATAGAACGAGTTTTTCAGCTGTGCACCTAGCGGGGTACCAATCACGAAGTAACGACGAGAGGGCGCCAAAATTGAGTAATGAAGACTGGCCGCCCTAGTCCACACTCGTATTCAGTGTGGACCTGTACGGCCCGGCCATGGTGGGCATGAAGAGCGTAATTGGGGAAAGGTATCGTCTGTGAGCGTACACCTAGTTATTGTGATATTGTGGTCTACGTATCCCCTTCCTTCCTCATGATTTCTGGCCTCTTGGCTATAGCTTGATTTCCTAGCAGGCAGGCAGTTGGATGCTTGCTACCCAGTTCTTCGCTTATGGGCACGCATGTGCAGGCTCGTTATCGGACTAGTTGAATTCTTCTTTTTCGTTGAAGTAGATCGTATCTCTTCGAATGCTGCATTTCTCTCATGCTCTAGTAGCATATATGATGCACGAATTCTTAGCCAAGTCTGCGGCCCTGGTGGATCTTTTCGCTAGTTAGTATGCACCTGTGACAGTGGATGCGCCTCCAGCGCCAACATATGACTGAAAACCGGTTAGGCACAGTTCAACTTTTAATGATCGTCAATCCCTTTTATTCTAGTTTGCGGAGAGCGGCACATGGACACATGGTGAAAACTAATGGGATTTACTGCAGGCCTACATACTACCCCTGCGGGTCCAATGTAAATGAACACCAGCAAAGTGAATGACAAGTCGAGTTCTCAGTTGAGGAAACGTGGCTGCATCCGCGAACCCGATTCAAAGTAAATGGGAAGTGCGTGCCGTGAAGAGGCAAAGACGTCTACACTGCTTTGGAATCACGGCGACGCACTTAGTTGCAGTTTCATTATAAGAGAGAAATAACTACCATTTGCTTTTGACATGTTTTACTACGGTTGCTCACGAGTTGTCCTCGTGATGGATACCAGTGTAACAGGAGCCCATGAGAATTAAGATCTACTGTAAGGCAGACTCGGAAGTCCTCAGCGAAGATGAAGCAGCGAAATGCTTGTCCATAGCACGTGCGAACCAGAAAAGTTTCCGCCTGTGACTCATCCTCTTCATCCGGAGAACCTCTCCTCGCTTGGCTTACAACGTATGCTGGCGGTGTTTCGGCACATGCGCCAGACAAGCAGGTAGGGGACGTGTGTCCCCCCTTTCCTTCCTCTGTCCGCCACCGCAATCTGAGGCACTGTCGATACTGCAGCCAAACTCTCTGCATGAATTTAACAACCCGTAGTGACTGGAATTCCTGCTGAGGATGCTGGCACTGGCACTGCTGCTGCTGGCACTGTCACTGCTGCCGTCGTCGTTGCTGTTCCTGGCGTTGTCACGACCGCCGTGCGGACTGCCAGCCCTCGCGCCACTCCCGCCTTCCCTTCTGTTTTTTGCATGACTCAGTTGGCTATAATCTTCGCCGCCATTGATTCCCGAGTTGCTGGGGCTACCAGTTTCGCCGTCTACTTGGGCTGTCTCACTCATATCTGATATGTGCGACTTACCGTCCAGCGGCTCCTCATGAGATACTACTTCTGTACTGTAGCCTCGAGAGCCTTGTATCTGCTGTTGTTCTGGCATTCTCAGTAACTGTTGTAGCTTTGGCAGGCTGCTGGAGCCTCGCCAATCACGAGGTTGGGACATTGCTAATGCATCAAAATAGGGGGGAGTTAGCGGCTCTACAGACAACGTTCTGGGCTCCACGCCCCCCGCCGCAGTTGTACGTTCAGCCAAACTCTTTACCGCATTGATGCTATCGCTGTATGCTTCGGCGTGTACACGACACACACCAACGCTTGGCATGTGCAGTGTCTTGGGCAGGTTTGACTGGCTATCATCTCCATGGGATGCTTGTCTGCCACTGTCCTGAAAGCCTTGCTGCTGCTGCTCCACTGGCATGTCCCAAAAAGGGAGAGTCGGGGTTTCTGAGATGCGTTTTCTTGTCCCACGGCTTGATGGTTTTGTTCCTCAGCTGAATTCTTGGTTGCATCTTGCAAGCTATCGCTGCCCACCTCGAAAAGAGCTGGATGAGCACAGCTTTTTGCCATCTGCGGCATTTCTAACAGGCTACAATGACGAAGACCTTGTGTTTTCAGACATTCCAGCTC
This sequence comes from Eimeria nieschulzi, assembly GCA_000826945.1. Taxonomy (NCBI): domain Eukaryota; phylum Apicomplexa; class Conoidasida; order Eucoccidiorida; family Eimeriidae; genus Eimeria; species Eimeria nieschulzi. Next base: position 6,969 of record JRZD01000230.1, read on the forward strand.
CCCACGGGATAGTTGCCTGCATCCTCGCGAGCCGCGGTGCTGCTGCCACGCTGACAGGACGCTGGGCGATGGCTTTGAAAGAGAGAGGCTTTGTGGTCTCGCGACACCCGAAGCTACTTGTTCCTCAGTTGAAATTTCACCTGCATCTTGGAAGTTGCCGCTGTCCCCGTTTCTTGCGGCAGGGGTAGAAATGGTTGGCGTCTGCAATATACTGGGAATGCTTGAGTGTAGAGTCTCCTGTGCTTTCGAACAGGCCACTGCCTCTGCATGGGATGTTTGTCTGTTGCAACTTCCCGAATCTCTCCACCGCGGCTCTTGGAATATGACTAGAGATAAATAATGCAGCGGCTCTGACAAGGATGATTCTTTTGGCCCTCCAGTTTCGCATGGGTTTTGCTGGTCAACCGAACTCTCATCCGCAGTTTGAATGTTATCGATCCCCACCTTCGTAGGGCCACAACAGGAAAGCTTGCTTAACATCTGCTGTGTTTTCGACACGTTTGACAAGTAAGGTTCTAGCTCTTTCGAACATTCCAGCGCCTCCCCAAGAGATGGTTGTTGGCTGCAGCATGGAGGGCTATTGCAGCTGCAGCTGCTTCTGCAGCTGCATCTGCTGCCGCTGCAACTGCTTCTGCGGTAGCTACTGTTTCCACTATAGGTGTTCTCTCCGACGTGGTGGAGGTTTGAGGCGGTCTCCATCATATTCGCTTCAAAAGGAGGCGTCGTTTGTGGCTCGTTGGGCGGTGACGGAGTCTCACGACATTTATCCTCCTGGTTGGAAACGTGTAGCTTGATTCCGGTCGTCCTGTCCCATTGTTCTGTCGTATCGTCCCTTAGGCCCAGCAGGAATGGAAGGCATTCAGCCGACCTTGTTTCTGTCGGTGAGCGTCTGTGCAAGCGAGCTCGGGAAGTCGGCACCCAGCTTCTGCTCCTTTGAACCACGTTTGTGCCAGCAACATCGTTCCCTTCCACTGTCCCATCAGCAGGAGAATGTCGGAAAACTGCTGAGATCTCTGCCGGCAACGTGTGCATGGACGCTCCGTCCTCAGACTCTACCATGGAGGGGGGAAAAGAATAAAAGCGTTCTGAGCCGTTTGGTGAAGGGCTCGTACGTCGAAATGCCGACTCCAGAACAGTGTCAGCTGCCCCTCTTACCCCCCTCTTCATATTCTGTACCATTTGATGAGAAGCTGCATGCTGACGAGAAAGCGGAAGGGTGAATATGTTGCAGATTGAGAAGTGCTGGCCCGAAGAAGTGGAGCCTGCTGTCTTCAATCGGTCTTTCATGTCCCCTCGGTCAGACAATGACCGGCTCAAGTAACGAGCCTGGAATCCCTTCAAACCAACAGAACAACAACCAGAGAAAGCTACTGCTTTCGTACCTGCCAGCTGAGCATGCTGCGACACATCGCCCCTCCCTGCAAACTGACCCTGCAAGTGGGAAACAGCACAGACCGACAAGAGTACCCGTAACGCAGGAGTCGAATACGGTAAACTATGGCAGGTCAAGCCGAAAAGCCGAACTTCTCGTGAGAGGCCTGCGGGGGCAGTGGTATGAAGACCTCCGGGAGCGGAATACTGCCGCAGTTCTTCCGCTTTGCCGCGAGGCGAAGAGATGCCACATGCAGCATTTGTACAAGAGGACCCAAGCCGATCCGGAAAGCACCCTTCCAGTTGAGGACTCAACGATTAGACAGAATCACTAGTGTCGCTGCATGCACTCAGGTACTCCTCACTCTTAGGAGGCCCCCAAAAGCAATTGCCGGAGGCAGGGTGCGAACCCGCAACAGAAATAAATCTGCTCCCAGCCTTGCTGCGTTCTTCCAGCGGCGATAGGCTGACACCTCTACTGTCCTTGCAGGGTGCGTTGTTTGTACAGTTAGCTATGCCGAGGCAATAATTGCCCAAACCTCCGATCCCTCGGGACTGAGGAAGAGCCAACATGTAGCGAGGCCTGTTTGTCACTCCTTGAAACACTTTTAGCTGTTGCTCTTCTTCTCTTCTGAGGAATCCCGTGTATCCAGCAAAGTGAGCCTCTTGAGCCGCCATCTTTGGAAAGCCAGAGAGATTCGGAAAGAGGGAGCAAAGGGCAGCATTTGTAGGGAGGCCCTTCGAGACCACCACCAATGAAATATAGTGAAGAAAAACACCTCACCGGTAATACGGGTAGGTGTACTGGCTAGTAATACTCCCCCACAGAGTTTCCATAAAACGATTGGTATCCTACAATGCCTATCAGAGTCACCAAATACTCAACAGAAAGTTTGCAGCGCAGGAGAGAGTGTGGGATACCTTGGCAAGACGCTGACTTTCGTGACCCCAGAAGCACCAACAGCACTGTGCCTGCTGAAACCATATCCGCGCACAGATTCACTCCTTTCAATGACCAAAATATGGGAAACACTAGCAGTTCTCCGGCTAAGTCAGTTTCTATTCTATCTGGCCGAAAAAGCTTGACTTGACACTGACCGGCTAATGAACCCCAGCATGCCACAGCCGGGTTCGCAGCCCCAGCGCACACTTTGTTCCATGCAGTAAAATGGTTGGAACTATCCGTAAAATGAGGCAGGAGTTTTGAACTTCAGAGGCTGCTTCATGCATACTGAAAACTCTGGAACTTTAGGGTCATACAGGCAGCGGCTTTTCAGACGAAATAGCAGCGGCTGGTTCTGTTTCATTCGTCTTACCTCGTGCCAGGAATGATGCAGCGAGTCGCACTAGAATAATGGGAGCTTGAGGTTTTGCCCCTTTTGGAGCCTGCTGATCGATCCGTCCTTAGCGCAGCATCTGCGGACTAAAAAGGACTCAAAATCAGAGCTCAAAAAACCTAATACAAATATGTGTGTAAAACGTAGAAAATACACCTTGGGAGGTGGTCTGCAGTGCTCGAAAAACCTACTAAACAACCACTGGATGGGGAGGCAGAGCAGCCCAGTCTCGACAGGTTCTTGAATAGCCTCACCCCAGCACATGAAAGCAGTTAACCAGCTGATCACTTCCTTGTATTATGCGTTAATTTTTAGTTTTAAGGAAAAAGCCAATAGCTTCTGTCAATGAGGAAGTAGATTCTCTCTAGGCGATCTATTCCGATCCCGCTACTCGTTTATTAACTCTACTACTGAGGCCATTGCGGCAAAGACATGTGGAACCCAGAGTGTTTTCTTAAATATATATATATATATATATATATATATAGCGACATAGATTAA
>JRZD01000233.1:0-10126 GCA_000826945.1 Eimeria nieschulzi
CTGATGCAAATAAGATGCCACAGCTTGCCCACCGTGTACTGTGCCAAACCCCGCCATTTCCAAGCCAATTGTCTGCACGAGCTGTGGCGGGAAATGGATTCGTGTGGACTTGGCATTCCTGTGCCATGGCGTATTCCCTGCGTTTCTTGAAATTGTGGACCTGATTTGTGATTCCCAAAAACCATCATACCCATCTTGGCGTTGCGAAACAGGCGTGCGCCTAATCTCATACGAAAGGTACTATGAAACGTTAAAGCGCAGTATTTCCCCACTCCTTTTACCAAGCAGTACCTTCCACGCTGGCACGCTTATTCCACATAGAAGACGACTCCTACTGCTGAGCAGTCTGTCATCCCCCATTATGTGCTCCACGCATGCTACTATCCATTACGCATCACTCACTTTCCATAGACGTCCTGCGTGGTGTCATACCCAATGTGGCGAGAAGAATGCAGTGTTTCTCAAGCAGTTCTAAACCACCTGTCAGTACCGTCCAAGATATTCCATGTGAAAATCTTTTCATCGCCCATCATAAGAGACGAGGGCACAAGAAAAATCAAAGCGATAGAAAACTCCGTTTCTCGGTCTTGCTACAATTTGCACGTACACTGTGATGGAGCATCAACTCGTTCTTTGTTGTGGATCAGAATATCGACGGTTGATTGTGGGCTGTGCAAGCCCACCGAGCACACATACACCTTGGAGATAGAAAGAAGATGAACTTTGAAAACTAGTTTCATAACTCACCGTTGCGTTGTGCTGGTGGCCGTCCAGTTTACTATGCCAGCTGTACGCCCATGTGCCGTGATGGAGGTTGATGGTACCTATTGTACTAAATGCAAAGCGATGTACGGAAGAAACAAACGCTAAGCTCACTCTAATGAGATCTGACAGTATCCACAACAGCTCCCTCGGGCTCTCTTATGTTCACAGAAATAAGCTATAGCCCCTGTTACAGACCGTGGCGCATGAGGCTCCCGTATTTCCCATTGGAGAGCAGATCGCCCGAGCCCGTGCCTGCCTTGGGCGTGACCGATCAGGATGAAGGCCACAACTCACTCCGAGGGCCCCGGAGGTTTTGTTCTTGTCTTCGAAGTGCCTTCCTGATCCGGTATCCAACTTTGAATTAGGAGCTCTGAAGCGCTGTAGTAACAAGTATGCAGTTGTCGCAGCTGCTGTCAATAACATAAGCAACATAATCGAGGGGTCGTCTGTACCACGCCCCCATCTCGGTTGCATCACAAGTGCACTTTGCTGCTGTGTGATGGCTTCGATATCCAGCTGCATTCTGGCAGTCAGTGGCTCTGTACCCTTTGCAGGAACTGCAAAGGCTGTCCAAAGAACAAGAAGTTCTAAGCCCCTATACATTAGCAAATAAAACATTTTTGGCCACCTGAGTTTTAAATCGAGGAAGCTTGTTCCTTGACCGAAAGCGCAAGGCCTGGTACCAATAACATGCAAGGATCGATGGGGAGCAAGCATAAGTTGGTCTGGAGTGCTGAATGAAGTATAAACCTGAATGAAGTATACACCGAGTTTTTCGTGTTGCTTGTTTCATTATTGCTCTGGGGCCCATATAATCTATATAACCTATGAGACCATCTGGCGGTCGCCCAGACCCACCCCATAACCAATAGTAAGCGACTGCTGACATTTACATTCCCATCTCATTTCAAACTAGCTCCTAAATTCATCAGTATTATTTCTTTGTCAATGGTATAAATCATACAGCTTGCGGTGTTCTAGGCGAAAAATAACCAGCTTGTTGTGTTCTAGGCGCCAAAATCACAAGTCCTCTATATGCGACCCAATATCCCGTTTAACTTCCGAACACCTCGTCTAGCTTATGCATTTAAGAATGCCGATGTAAGCCGTGAGGTTATATATTTTTGCTAATTTCCAATTTTATGAGCATTATCAAGTTCAGAAAGGTTTGCAGAGAAAACTGTCTTAGTCCAGATAAGCTGCACAGTCTGCGACTGAATTTGTGAATAGTCACAAGGTTTTAGACTGCACTTACTGCCCACAGCTCGTTACATCAGAATACATTTCACTTCCCCTGAATACGAGCCATCCAGAGGCCGTGGCCCCTAGAAATGGGGAGGCATCTGGGGGTGACTCTGCAACTGCAGGGGCGCCTGCAGGGTGCCTCCTAAGGAATGTAAGTGAATTCTGTAGAGACCACGACTCTTTTGGTGTGGCGTCGATTCTGTAGTCCGGACATGAGCTGCTGCAACAGCAGCAGTAGCTCTTGCAGCAGCAGCAGTTGCAGCAAAGGAGTATGCTCGCTTTTGCACGGAATTCCAACAGCTTAAGCCCCCCAACAATCTGGAATATGGCCTTTTTCACAGCCTTCTTGGTTCCGAAAGGATTTGGAATGATCTTACAATAGATTTTACAATTGGTCCACCAAAGCTCCTGATTTTATAGCGGGTCGATCAGAGCTCCGAGGTTGTTACAGCATCTACGTAATTGTAGATTGCCTCATTAAATATGCTCATTTCATGCCTTGGCCGAGTGCAATAACGGATGAAGGAGTGGCGAAACTCATTTTAAACAATGTCTGGAAGCAATGCAGACTCCATAGATGTATTATTAGGGACAGGGATCCAAAATTTGTATGGGATTTTTCGCGTGCATTTATCCTAACCTTAATGATCGCCCATGGAATGACAAAGGAGCACCACCCAGAAGGGGATAACCAGACGGAGAGCACCAACCGCTCCCTTGTGCAGTACTTTCGTCTCTACACTAACAAGAACCCGGATGATGTGGCCGACTCCCCTCCCAACTCGCTTTCTGTTTCCTCGTTTTAGATCCGGTCTGTACTCAGTCTTAATAGCTTAAAGGTTGGGTGGTCCTGCTATTAAGCAGAGTGTCAGGTCATTCGGGGGTCGGGGTTCGTGTCTCTCTCCCACCGCCAAGGCAGTAGGGTTAGGGTTTTCCTTATTAGGCAACTCCCTAATAAGGATGATGAGTCAGAGTTTAGAGTCGGCGTGCCTAAAAGGCCTCATGTAGTGGATTACTCTACAATCAGGGCTCAAGCGTGCTCGACTTCAGGACCGAGCCTGTGCCGTGGTCTCGGTTTTCCGGCTGTATGCGTTTATATGTTAATTATGGCTAAGTATCATAAAATTAAAAAACTTTTACCAGATATAAATGTTAATTTAAGGGAATTTGTTGTGGATAACAGTACAATCACGGCACAGGCGTGCTTGACTCAAGCACCAAACCTGTGGCGTTCTCATCTTACACAAGCTGTGTATGCTTATAAGTCAATTATACCCGTTTCTTATTAATTTAAAAAAATTATGAAATGTTAATCATAATTTTAAGAGAATGTATGCTATATATCTAAGTGTTTTGTTGTTTATGTCAGAATCAGGCCAGACATGTCAAGGCATTTAGGGTTCTGGGTTACTTGATGAAATTAAGCAATAAACTGTTTGTAAAATTAAAAATCCGTAAATTATGAAGACTACAAGGTGTCCAGGAGAGGGTCCTAAAGCATTCAAACAGAGTCTGCGGGGGTTGCAGTCCCTTAGGGATTGAGCTACCCGGCTCTATGTGAAAACTTTAAACTATAACTTTATACCTATGCAAAACATTTTGAATATTTAGCTTTGAATAATATATGTAAGTATAAAGCCTGAAGCTGTCAAAGAGAGGTTGAAATAAGTCTTACTGCCAACAACGCCCGAAAGTCCAAGAATTTGGTTCTGTCCGGGGCGTAAAAGAACCTATGCCCAAGTAAATAAGCCAATCTTTAAAAAGCTTTATTTAATCTAAGTTTATATTATAAGAAGGAGTTATCGGATTGTCTATTTACCGAGAATTCTGGCTTTGCAGCCCTCCAGAGAGCGTCCAATGTGTGACAGGATTTTCTAAGGAATTACCGCTTCATTGGCGACCTACGGAATATTCTGATTCCATTGTGTAAGAGAATTGGTGAATGTTTATGTTTACATCAGTATCAGTGGGTCAACCACCTGTCTAGATCGTCATTGAGAGTCTAGGACAGCTGGCGGTGAACTCGAATAGGCGTCCTACATTTACGTTTTTCTGTGCTTCGTTTGGATCCCTAGGGAACCACTTGACTTTAACTACAAGAATTAAAAAAGGTTTTTACAGCTGAGGCCCCTTAACATTTAATGTTACAAGGCTTCAGCGTTTACGGATGCGATGATGTGGCGGTCGCTGCAACTTGTGCTGCTTTCAACGTTAGCCGCTGCTTCCTGCTCGTCGCACTTAAGGCTCAGAAGTAAAGAAAAAAAACAAGCTGGGATCAATGCGATCCCAGCAGCTGCCTTAGCGCAGCTCCTATTCCCTTTGCAGAACAAACCGTGTGCATGCATTTGGCACTTGCCGTTGTGGCTGGCAAAGTGGACAGCTACGCTGAGCTTAGGAAGCCTAGGCTTATGCTGCGTAGGCTTCTGCCTTGCTAGCAGCAAGGCCTCAGTATGAGGCACAGAGCAAGGCAACGGCAGAGAGCAGAGAGGTACACAAGAGACGAGAACCACATGCAGTATTTAGCCATTGACAAAGAGACGACTGCAACGGAAAAAGAGGGATTTTAACCTGCGCTGAAGCTTTAGGGGTGTATGCCCATGTTGCTGATCCCCTGATTTCTTTCACTGGGAGCGACGCGAAGGTCCCAACGCTTTCGCTATGCACAAGTAGCTTCGTATGGCCTGAGGCCACAAAGTATTGGAACACCCAATTGAGACCATTTGTTTAAAGGGAGTCGTTTCCGATCTTGGGATATCTGCTTTGCTTTCCCTCCTTTCCATTTCGCAGCCTTTGGCGTAACGTCTCAAGCCTACATATGGCCTATGCACGTTGGCAAGAAAGATGCTCGGGTGCTTGCCTTTTCTCACTCTGGCAGCCTGCCACTATCTGTGGCTAGCTAGTGCCGCTCCATTCAATTGTGCGTAATGGATTAATAAACGTGCACATGGACTAACCACGAAGGTATTAAGTGCGTATCAACAACACTCCGTGGAGCACGCTACAACAACCCTGCTAATATCTGTTTATTTCTGTCTGCTCTGTCGGCCAAAACAGTTAACGATCACCGCATTCACCAGTTCGCAGCTGCCTTCTTCGTATTCCCATGTGCCTCTTGTCTGGCAATTTTGGACGCACCAAAAAGACTGAGGCTTCGCATTTTGTCCTTTGCTTCCCCTGCTCCAAATTCAATGACTCCATTGTTTTCTATTTTTTGGTAAACTTAAGATGTTCCAGCGTTGCATGAGGAAAGGAAAAGAGGATTACAGCAACACCCTGAGGATCTCAGTAGTGTAGTTACTCAGAGCTGGACTCGCCACGCCAAGAAACGCCCGATGCTGCTGTTTCAATTGCTACAAAATTCATTAGCATTACTGTTTTGTGAGTTTGTTGCTTTTGATGCAATTCTGCTAACCATGACTGCCAGGAGGAACACATAGCCGCTCTCCGAGCTCCTTGTCTAGCAGATTTTGTTGGTGTCGCAAGATTGCTGTCTGTATGTACACCCAGAGAATTCGGTTCAGTTTCCTGTTTTCTTTAGCCTGATAAAGCAACTGACTTTATGACGATGTCTTCCAAGTCCTCTCAGAGGCTCTGCAGCAGATGCCATGCGTATTTCGATGCTAAAGGCCCCAATAGCTAATGCTGCTACCACCCAAAGACTTACATCTGCCGCTATCATCCTGAAGGCTAACGCCACTACGCCGCTGTGGAGAACAACGAGGCACATAGCGACTTGCGTGGCAAGTGTTGGTACATGCCTTAAAAGAAACAAAAACGTGATGTAACCGGTCTGCGTCCTTAGTAAAGCTTTATTACTTACACATGGTATGTGGACAGTGGGCGGATTAACAAGCCTCTATTGTCAATCCTGCTTCTATTATGTTTGCTGCCTCACAGAGTGTTGTGAAGATGAGAATAAGGCTGCAGCGGAATGCGTCTATGGACTGCACAGGACGTACTCTTTAAAGTATCAAAACGTGTTTTCCCTAATAAGCGCAAATAAACAAACTCATTGAATTTCTAGTAGACGCGTTTTATTGGCGCTCTGAGCCTCTCCGCCTATTTGGTGATCAGCATCAATCTACAAGCTTGGCGACAGGCCAAGTCCCAGCAGATTATATCAGCACACCGACGAGGAAGAAACAGAGAAGATAAAGCATCACTAAGATGCAGGTGTAATCAGCTTGCAACTAAAGAGCAACATCGTGTCAATGGGATGTTTGCTGCTGCATGTATGGTTGTTGCGTGCTGCTGCGGTTCTCTTCCCCTACTGCCTTCTCAGTTTTTGCCTTGCGGCGATCAGTGCTGAACTTTCCCGTGTGTCTGCCCCATGCCTCTACGAATAAGACTCGCCGTTTATTACAAATCCTAGAGCAACCCCTCCAGTCAGCATCCCTTCTAACGCGTGCCAGATGGGAAACAAGGAGCGTTTCCCTACGCCTTGTGATGCAGCTTTTGCTTCTTCACGTCGTGTTGAGTGCAGAATCGTGGAGCCAGTGGCCCCTTTAAGAACTCGTTTATCAAGCGGCAACCTTCTGAGAATTTCGAGTTCCTTATTCGTGCCAAACGCTGTCGCTTACGCATGCGTTTCAACACTTGATATGTCGCATTGGGAAACAAAAGCAAGTCAGTTGGTTGAGGTGTTGTGGCTTCGGTTCTGTTTGCAAATACTTGAGGCATGTCTGTGAATTTGTGGAAGTAGCAATAATGAACAACCCACACCGGCGGATGCACTCATGGCAAAAGCGTTTGCTGTTTCATACTTTTGAGAAACGCTAAAGACGAAACCTCAAGAGTGGCAAGATTTCCTTCCTCCCGTGCCACATCTGTTTGCGTTAGTGGACCAGTGCAAGAGAAGCTGATGCCCCCACGGGGGTACTTACGGGAGTATGAGAAGACCTTTCATTATTCTCAATAAATTCATCCATAGAAAAGCAGCAGTAGATGTGCAGGCCGTAGTGATCTTCCATGCTACCAAAAACAACTTCATCTCCGTCAGCCAGCACGTCATCGACTCAAAACAGGCTCTATATCGTCGAACGCATTCAGAAGCAAAACATCGCATTAGCCAAACTATGGCAAATGCAACTGCACTTGTTAGGGTTCAACAGCTGGCTAGGTGGGCAGAGGTGAACATAACAGAAGCATCCGAACCCCACAAACAAGCTCCACATAGATATCCTCCTGGAGCTTCTTGATCGGCTATAATACTGCTCAATTTTACCTTGAAAAACTAAAATAATTATGGTTAGAATATGCCAGGATATATTATGTTGCCTTTGTACCCTAGTTGACATTGGCGTGATGCCAGACCAGTTGCAGCTGCGGCTGAGACCACTGCCGAAAAACTATGAGGAGGCGATCGGCACAGGTTAAAAAGGAAAGCCAGTAAAAAAGCCTGATTTGTTTAAAATAATTTTAAATTAGTCGATTGAGGAGGGCGGTAGAAGAACACCAATTTGCCAGCAGTTTCAACGCTGACCTCTGTGCTTTAAGGTGCATCTAAGGGCTGCACATCCCTTTGTAGGAAGCACACCTTCCTACTGGCTTGCATGCAGTATACGGCACTCTAGAATGCAGAGGTGGCTTTATAAAGCTTGATTAGAGCATTAACCTGAAGGTTTATTATGGGGTGTCCAGCCCCCTGTACAGTTGGAACCCGCATCGGGGCAACCTCCTCTTTTCATCATTCATCTCCCTTCCAATTCGACGAAATTGCCACGTGTGAAAATGCTTACAGAGGCTTATTTTATTTTTTGTGCCCAGGTGGGCCAAAGTGACTTTCTTCGTATTGTGAGTTCTTACATCGCCAATTCTGCTTGCCTCACTCTGTTGCTTTTTAAGAAAACGGGCAACTTCAGGTTTCATGAGGCGCACGCTAGCAGATGCAAAAAAAGTAAATGGCCGTCACGGCGACGGCCGCAAGCCGTCGCAGGTATGCGGACGTTTCGAAGGTTTTTTCGGCCATCGAGGGGAGGCGATTCTTTAGGAATCTCTCTTGCCTTTCTTACAAAAAGGTGCATCAGTGGGAGCAGAGACATAAGGAGAATTGCTTTGAAAGAGAAGACAGAGGAGAAATAGACATGGAGAAGCAAAAGACATGCAAAAACAGCCGATGAAAGTAGCTACAATGCATGCGTGAAACACCGGTTCGTCGCAGGACGCGAGAGGCTTTCAGAATCTTTGAAAAGGCAAAAACAGCACCCTCGTCTAACTAAAATTTATTTGTTCTCAATCTATTGGCCTGTCATCTGCTCCTGTAGATGCAGTGGCACAGTAGGCCATCAAGTCAGGCAGAGGCCATCGCCGCGGCCCGCATTCGCCTTCAAACTTAACAGCCAAAAGAAGCATTGAAAAGCAGCAATAGTCTCTCCATAACAAGGATTGGTTAACGAGCAGATGGGATGAACATGGTGATCACCAGAGCCAGGAGGCTCTAAAGCTACAGGGTGGTTCTTGAGCTGGCAGAAGAGTGGAGCCCACCTGCCACCACACGAATCTCTTTGCGCTGCTGAACTCAAGCAGCCTGAGAGGCAGCAGCAGCACCTTGGCTGATTGATAAATCTCTTCTTTGCCGCACACGGGGACTGTTCGTAAGTCTCACAGGCAGGGCGAAGCAGGAGGCATGAATAGCCGCCGTCAAAATCTGTTCTCCTTCTGGGATGGGAAATTGGTTTAAGAGCCTTTGTGGGTCGCTGTGCATCCCGCTGCTGCTTTGCTTGATTGTTCTATTCCTGCTTTTTTCTCCTGCTTTTTTTTCTGGCTGCCTTTCTTTCCGAATGAGGCTGGCAGTATCTCCTTTCTGCTTCTGTCTGCTATTTTCGCAACTAGTGTCTCCTCCACCCACCTTCAGGCAGCTGCTTTACAGCCCCTCTGCACTGTCTCTCTTTGAGTTTGCAGGTCTCTGCATGCGGCTTAGCTGGCCTTCTGTGGCCTCTGCTTTCATAGCACCAGTGCCGTCTCTTACCTAGCTGTATGCCTCCAACACAGACAAAGCATCCCAGCGGCGGGTTACGTTGTCTTGTTCTCTACTGGAGTAGACGTGTTGAGTTTGTCTGACATTTCCTCCTCCTGCTGCCTGTTTTCTCTCTTCCTTGTCTGTCTCCTCGCCTCCCATTGCAGTCGCCCGTCCATGCTCCTCATTCAGCAACCTAACCCCCCAATCAGCGGGTTATCAGCCAGCTCTGAAGTACGTTTGCAGCAGGCCTCAGCCTTGGCTTCAATTCCTCCCTCAGCCTTGGCCTCACTAGGGCCTCCTGGCTATCAGCGCATGAGCCCTTTGATGGGATAAGCGTTGGTTGCAAAGATTGTTGCTGAGATTCCCTTGTTTTCCTACCCGTTGCAGTTGTTGCTGGAAGGCCGCCGTCCCAGCAAGACAAATTTTTGTTTTTCTTTGCAGCGCGGAGGTTCTGCTTAGTTGGCCTTCTTTCAATCCCAGCTTTGCTGATTCTTACAAATGCCTTCCGAGTGTCTTTGAGGCTTTGGGAATGCTGCATGCATAGCTCAGCAGAAGGAATGCTGCATGTTCTGCCTGCGGATTTGCAAGCTGAATTCCCGAACCCTGAGCGTGTGAGAGCAGAGCTTAGGAAATCCAGTGGTTGGAACAAGCCGCATGCATGCCACTGGCTGCGGTGCTCACAAGCCTCTCAGGCGGCAATTTGCAGCACCACTGCAGCAGTTAAAGGACGGCCTGCATGCCAGAGACAGCAAGCCCAAGAAGACAGGGGCATGCTAAGGTCTTTCATGACGCAGGAGGAGAAGCGCGGAAAATGCAGAGGCGAGGAGCTATTGCTGCTTCAGATAAACCCGCCAACAAACTGACAAACGCTATAAACTTTCTGCTATTCAAAGCCACGAGCACTTCTTAATGATCGTGTTACTGTAGCATACTCACCATGCATTGTTCAAGGCCTACGAAGGGATTAGAAACAAAACCTCAGCGGCTCAGCATCCCCCATGCGGTCAACCCAAAGGAGATGGTTAACCCAAAGGAGACAATTAACCGAAAGGATGCGGTTGCCCGAAAGGAGACAGTAAACCGAAAGAAGACTGTTAACCGTTCAGGCTGTGCTGTCTGCTTCTCAAGAGCTCTATGGTGGACTGGAAACGACGCACA